>CATIWR010033125.1:0-40553 GCA_949677035.1 Omphalea diandra
TGGAGAGCATCCAAGCATGACCCAATTCAGCCAAGGGATGTAAAAAGAAGCCCAAGTCGTGTAAGCATGGAAATAAGGCCCAAAGTCAAAGATTCTTGCCAGATTTCCTTAGTTGGCAATATTTCTTAATGCCATCAGGATTTCCTCATTAGGCTGATTCCTTTTCCTTTTCTATTTAGGAAGAATTGTTCTTTAGTTAGGAAAGTATATTGGTCTAATATTGTTGACCAATCATAATGTTTCGTTAGTTTTCCTATTCAGTTTAGGATTTCCTTTTCCTTATTACATTAGGAAATATTGAATTATGTTAGGGAATGTAAACCAAATCCTAATTGGTTTTGGATTAAGCATTGTGAGGCTATAAATAGCCCTCATATTCTGCCAAGAGGAAAAAAAATCAATCAATATTATTTTTGTTAGCAATTTTTGCTTGTGAGATTAAATTCTCTTCTTGAGTTCTTGAGTGGGCTTGGTGAGATTGTTGAGTGAAGGCTTAATAATTGCACAAACTTGTTAATTTTGATCTTAAATTGGCTTAGTTGATTTAGGATTTGGGTTAACACAACTTTGAATCTTTATAACTTAGGTTGCTAGAAACAAGTTTTCTAGAGGTCTAGTTGGGATTTGAAGATCAAAACTCCAATAGTTGTTTTAATAGATCTGGGCAACTATTCTCAAGCATACGGGTAAGGAATATAATCCAAACTTGTTCGTAGCATTTATAATCTAAACTTGTGATACGAATAAGGTTGGATTGGTCCTTACCCGTATGCTAAAGAATAGTTGCCCAAAATCTATCAAACCAAGTATTGGAGTTTTGATCTTCAAATCCCAACTAGACCTCTAGAAAACTTATTTCTAGCAACCTAAGTTATAAAGATTCAACGTTGTGTTAACTCAAACCTTAAATTAACCAAGCCAATTTAAGATTAGAATTAACAAGTTTGTGAAATTATTAAGTCTTCACTCAACAATCTCACCAAGTCCACTCAAGAACTCAAAAAGAGAATTTAATCTCATAAATAAAATTGATAACAATAATAATATTGATTGAATTCTTCCCTCTTGGCAGAATATGAGGGCTATTTATAACCTTACAATACTTAATCCAAAATCAATTAGGATTGGTTTACATTCCCTAACAGAATTCAATATTTCCTAATGTAATAAGAAAAAGACAATCCTAAACTAAATAGGAAAAGTAAAGAAACATTATGATTGGTCTACAAGATTAGACTAAGATACTTTCCTAAAGAACAACTCTTCCTAAATAGAAAAGGAAAAGGATTCAACCTGATGAGGAAATCCTAATGGCACTAGGAAATATTGCCAACTAAGGAAATCTTGTAAGAATCTTTAACTTTGGGCCTTATTTCCTTGCTCACACGACTTGGGCTTCTTTTAACATACCTTGGCTGAATTGGGACATGCTTGGATGCTCTCCACAAGTTGGGCTCCATTGTATTAAATTAAGTGCTCCATTTAAAGAGTTTAAGCTCTCATCAGCTTTTAATTGGCTTCACACATCCTTTACTCTTCTTGGGCTAATCAAAGTGTAATTCCTTGTTGCATGAATGCTCTAATTATGTCCTAAACTTCTTTAGCCTTCCCTTTATGATTGGGCCTTGAAGTTGAAGTGGATCCTTTGCTTTAGCCTTGGCTGTTTGCATCATTTCATCCTTCCTCAAGGGGATTCATCCTCGAATCTAGACCTATAAGAAAGCAAAAAAAAAAAAAAAAAAAAAATAAATATAATAACTAAAAAAACATTATGATTGGTCTACAAGATTAGACTAAGATACTTTCCTAACTAAAGAACAACTCTTCCTAAATAAAAAAGGAAAAGGATTCAACCTAATGAGGAAATCCTAATGGCATTAGGAAATATTGCCAACTAAGGAAATCTTACAAGAATCTTTGACTTTGGGCCTTATTTCCTTACTTACACGACTTGCGCTTCCTTTTACATGCATTAGGCTTCTTTTTACATGCCTTGGCTGAATTGGGTTGTGCTTGGGTGCTCTCCACAAGTTGGGCTCTATTGTATTAAGTTAAGTGCTCCATTTGAAGAGTTTAAGCTCTCATCAGCCTTTAATTGGGCTTCACGTATCTTTTGCTCTTCTTGGGCTAATCCAAGTGTAACACCTTGTTGTATGAATGCTCCAATTACATCCTTAAACTTCTTTAGCCTTCCCTTTATGGCTAGGCCTTGAAGTTGAAGTGGATCCTTTGCTTTAGCCTTGGCTGTTTGCATCATTCCCTCCTTCCTCAAGAGGATTCATCCTCGAATCTAGACCTATAAGAAAGCTAAAAAAACCAAATATAAGAATTAACAAAAAGAATCCTAATTAAACTTACCACACAAATTGTAAGTCTTTCCACCTGGATCAAATACAACACGCATGAAACCATCAACAATAGAATTAGTATATGCTTAATGTAGCAAAAGTCTAGCAAAAAGAGTTTGAATCAAAATCAAATGTCTAAAATAAACCCTAGTACACATTTTCCATCTAGTATGGAGAAATACTAAAGTATCAAGTTTCTTTAAAATTAAAATACTAGAAAATCTAGGTTTATCAAAACAAGATTTAGAAATCAAATAAGAACATGAAACATAAAAATCAAAGGAAAACCTTTTTCCTAACCAATGCTTAAAATAAAAAGAAGAATAAAACAATGGTTTATAAATATTAAAACAACAATAACATATAGAGAGATAGAATTTTGAAAAATAAGAACTAAGGTCTTCTAAAAAGAACACACTTCTAGAATGAAAACAAGATTTGCAAAAATAAGAATTACAAGAAGTCAAACTCCTAGAATTAAAAGAAGACAAGCTAAAACAAAATTTCAAAGGAAATAAACGTTTAAAACAAAAAGAGTTCTTTGAAACATAAAAACATGAAGAAAAATATTTATCACTAAAACAAAAAGGATTAAAAACGTTCAAACATGAATAAAAAGAACTATCATGTTGAAAACAAGAAGAAAAATATGAAAAACAATTTGAAGAACAAGAAATGCTAAAAGAAGGAGAAAAATGTTTAGAACAAAAGAAATCCTTTAAAATGTATAAGCTAAATATTCACTTAGGCTTTGCATTATAAATTCTCATTTTTATAAGTTCAAGGATATCCTTTTTTTTTTTTTATTAGGCTCAAGAGAAACCTTCAACATTCTCTTCTTCACAAAAGCTCAAGAGAGAAGAAACCCCTAATGTGATTTTATGAACTAATTAGCAATTAAATACTCTTATAAAGAATTATCCTAATAAGCACTCAAGTCTTTCAGTAGGCAACAAATACAAGGTAGTGGTTAACGAGTATCTAACACTCTTATAAGATATATTCTTGAAGCTTAGTTTACCCAAATAAAAAAAAAAAAACATTGAAAATCCCTTTACAATTATTCTCTTCAACACCATAAGGTTTGGTAGCCTTCTAAAGGTTCTAAAAGAAATTCTTATATAAGTTAGAGGTGAAAAAAAAAGCCATTAGACTTATTTCTTTTTTAGCCATTATTAAAAAATGGCTATATTTTTTACCACGTTATAGACACTAGATTTTGGATTGTTAGGATGCAAGCCCTATGATGGGAACATTATTCATTTTATTTAAGAAAAATGAGATAGCAAGGCTTAAAAGAGAGATTCAAGCTAGGTAAAACCCTAAACCAAAACCATCCAATAAAGCCTTAGGCCATGGATGGCTTTACAAAAGAAAAAGATGGTTGTACAACCAACAGTTAGATGGCTGTACAAATAACCCTAAATAAACTCTAGTAGCCAAACGTTTTTAGACAAACACTATTCATATGGTTAGATGTAGAGGTCACTTATGATGTGCACCAAAATCTTCTTAGCTATAAAATTTAAAATTCTAAGTGTAAGGCTAAGTGATTATGTTAGAGACTAACTCTGCATCCAACACTGGTGCATCTTCTACTTTTCTATAAACAGATCTATTTGCTACAAACATAAGAAGACCAATTTCCATATGAAAAATATGTTAAAATCAACTCCTAGAACCCTAAAACATAAAAAAAAAAAAAAACCTAAAACGTAAGAACTATAAAGAGACAACCAAAGCAAACCTAAGCTAAAACCCCTGTCTTCCTTAGAAATCTCTATTCATTTTGAAAGTCACCAAAAGGTACCTTTGAAGGGTGCAACCGACATCTAAAACTTTTCTTTATATTATCTCTTACTCTTTCTCTTTACTTTGAAATAACTACCAAAGCATTTCAAAAATTTCTCTAATAGGGCTAAAGGTTTGCATAAACCTTGATGTAGTTTGTAGAACATTTACTAGTTTATGCAAACCACTAGTTGGTCTATATAAACTACTTTTTCTATTATAAAACGCAAGTGTATCTCAATTAGCATTTTACTTCATCTTCTTATGTTTTTTTGCTTTCCATGTTCTAGGCTTTAAAGTGAATGATTAAAGATGCTTTAATGGCATATAAACCATGACCTAGCCTATAACATCCAAATCCTCATTTATTAGCTTCCTCACTTGAACATATACATTACATCAATGATCACTTAGATATGTGCATTTGATAAGTACAGTGATAACACATGCAACATTACATTTAGGGCACTTGAAATAGATGAGATGTTTATATAGGTGCATGGCAAATTATCATATGTAGTGTGCATGTTATAATATCATAAATGATGGTATTCTAGAACTTATTAAAATTATAAGGATATGGGAATTAGTGGAGGAATAAAGGTTATGAGGAAGCAAAAAAGAGGGACTAAAATAGGATAATTGAACTTCCAACTAACAACAGTAAGCCACCATGATTTTGTCCTATTAGAGTAGGTATATAAATGGAATTTCTCTTCCTTGAGAGGCAAATAAGAGAAGAAAAATTGAGGTTTAGTAAAACAAAGAGAGACCTAAGAAAGAAAGAATGAAAAAAAAAAAAAGAAGAGGAGTAAAAGAAGAAGAAGAAGAAGAAGAAAAAAAAGAAGAGGAAGAAGATGTAAGCTACCTAAGAAGAAACCTTAAACTTTTCTAGTTTTGGCAAAAGAGTAAATAGTTTGATCTTATTTCCATATGAAATTCCTCCCTTATAACGTGTTAAACATGTATAATTAGTAAGAATTATAGAATAATTATAGGTAAAGTTCTTGTAGAAAGTTGTTAGAAGCATAAGAGAAACAAAAACTAAATTATTTTACTTTTATTATTAGAGCAGATTATTGCACTCATAATTTCATAACCCTATAAAAGACTTAGAAAAAGTGCAAAACATTAAGTTTTTAGATTTATACCTCCTCTAAATGCCTATAATTTTTTTTTTCTTAATTTGTTATGTAGGAAGATATATTACTCATTGATAGTGATTGAACCAAAACCTATGGAAACCTGCTCAATCTATTAATTAAGTTTACCTAGAATTTGATAGCCATAGAATAGGATTAGGTGAAGTTCAAAACATAAAAGTTGTAGAGTTATGTCTCATCTAGATTCTTGTAAATAAATTTCGTAAAATATGTTATGGGTGATTGCATATCGCTCCTTAATTATGACTAATTTTGAACTTGATGAAACTTGCTCATCCTGAGATTTATCATTTATTTTGATGACTTTATAAAGTGAATTAGACAAAGTGCAAAACATGAAAATTGTTCATTTATATGTGTAACTTTTGGTAAATTAATTTTGTAATTGTATTTGTACAATTTAAGATATAGCTAAGATTGTAAAAGCTAGTTAAACTATGGTCACATAAGAATAAGGCATAATGAAACAATTTATCATATTTTTTTAGGCCTTATATTGATATGAATTTAGACTATGTTATATCATCATAGTTTTTGTAGAAAAAGGAATGAAATCATTTTGATAAATATATCTAGAGTTATTATAGTTAAAGTATAGTAAGGTCAGACTGTCATACAAGGATAATAAACATAAGTAGTTAACCCACTTGCATGGAACATAACCATAGTTGCATATCAACTTACAACTTATTTTGACATATTTATAATCATATATGTATCAAATTTTAGAATCTCAACACTTTGAGGAAGCCCAAGATAGAGGTTCAAACCTACCATAAAGGTTATTTGCATCAAAAGTGAATAAAAGCCATAATTAGATTCTAATGTATATATGTGATCATTTTAATATGTGGTTATATTCTATTATGTGTACATGTGATTGAATTGTGAAATTTTGCATGTGAATGAACACTTGTATATGGAACCAAAGGGATGTTCGTCAAACACTTGCAAATCACTTGGCACAATGACAAATATGTCCATTATAGTTCATGTTATTGAATAAATGAATCACATATTGTATGCTGGCTAGCAAAAGCAAATATCACTTGATTCGCATAAATTCTTAGAAGTGTTTGCTTATAAGGTAATGAAAAAAATCAATCAATATATTGCATTTGCACTTGCATAAGTCAATGCTTGTGCTTGTAATGTATCTTAATAATAATTTATTATTGATTATGTCACTAGAATTTGATTATTATTTTTATTCATTGAGTTGTGACTCATAAATCATAATTATTTTTTTTTCCAAATAGTGAAGTCTAACTATGGGTTGTTTGGAGCATAAAGTTTTGCATATAGACATATGGAGTATAGATTGTTAGCTGAATTCCAACTCTTTCTTTCCTTGTGTCATGTATATATACCTAGATAAGAATCAGTTGTAGTAACCAATAGTATATGGGTTATACTTAACATATACATAGATTGAATAAGGAAATTAACATTCTTTTTTGGTTGTGTATGAATGATATGTTAACCTTTATACATATGAATACTTGGACATGAATGACATGCTTAATAAATGGAAATATATGTTACATAGCCTCCTCTTATGAGTTTTCATTACTTATTTAAATGGTTGCTTCTTTCCCTTTTTACATTATGTTTATCATTATGATTCATTAATCATCTGTGCCATGCCTTTGTACATAGCCTATGATTTATACTTTGTGCACACACCAAATATGCCACCTTATCCATGCATATATATTATTATCATTGTGGTCTAGAAAGTAGTTCAAAATATAAAATGGATAATGTAAATCCATTACTCATGTATCTTGATGGTTTTGGTTATATCTCATAATTATAACTGTAGTACTAAAAATTTGCCTCTTCTTGTAGGTTTAACACTTTATCCATTGGTTTCTCTTACATTATTATCCCTTACTATTACATGAATAATATCTTACATGATCTTATGTGAACCTCGACCCCTTTGACATTTGTATTTTCTCTTTGAAAATTTTGCTTAGATGATATGTCCACTAGATATATGGTTTATGGTTATTAAAATGGGAAATTGATTAATAAAGGGAAAGAACAAAAAGAGCTAAAGATTCACCTTAAGGCTAAATCCCTAAATCTAGGCAACATCATATGCTAACACTTCTCTGGATCATACTTAACTCCTAATCCTTCTAATAGGATGAAGATGGGTTGGGCCTTTTGAGACCAATCTAGACCATAACCCTCATTGCCTATAATTTTGTCCTGACCAAAATTAGATGGTGACTGCAAGACTACTTAAGAGGTGTTACTAATGTATCACTATACCAATACGTCCCTCAATGTCCTCCCATTACCCATCATGCTCTACTCATTAAGAAGCCCTAATAATAGATCCTTTGATTCCAAGACTACTTAAGGGGTTGTACCAAGTTATGACTCGACATCATTTTGATCCCCTATTGATCGATTAAAAGTAGAAAGTTACAAGCAAGATTTCACTTATTCGAGTGTAAAGTCTTAAAATTGAGGTGCTTACATTAGTGATTCTTGTAGAAACTAATAGAGTTTACTTCATGAGATGAATCTTTAGTTTATTTTTATATTTTTCCTTCGTTAATCAAGTTCCTTTGTATCCAATAGACACACTCACTATATGTACCAAAGGGCCTTAAATCTAACTGATGGGTCCTTTAAACTTAAAACCTAAGCTCCATTTGAGCTTAGGAGATTATAAAGATAAAACTTCACTTATAAGTCTAGTAATACCCATAAGTTTGTAAGAGCCCTCTACTATATCAATCTAGCCTATTGCAGCCATATAGGAGCCTAGTGTAATAAATAGGGCATCCATAATATTTATGTTCCTTTTTAAAAAGAGAAAAGATCAAAGAGCATGAAAATATTTTATACCTAATGTGTGATCCACTATAATCCCATCCTCCAAATGTAAATTTCTATATGTTCATTCTCATAATGTAAATTTCATGTATATCCCATTCCTTGACATGTATATAATCTCATGTAAAGTGTTAAGTTTAGATTATTTTTGAAGTTGTGTACCTTGTACTCTTTCATTCTTTCCATCTTGTTCGGTCTAAAGGTTCATCCATGTTCACCAACCTTATAAAGCATTATTAGGAAGAGCCATTATACCTCATATGTTGCCGCAATAATGTTGGGAGGAAATGTGTTTATGTTATGTAACATATGCATTTTCATGCATATATGCACTTCATAAATTATTCATGCATCAAACTAATAATCTTTATTTTGCAATCATCATAGCTGCACCTAGTTCTTCATGAAAATTTAGAGGAAAAAGGCTGGCAAATGTGAATGTAGTATGAAAATTGAGGAAATTTGCACATTTGTGAATATACTAGGGTCTTTAAGAGAATTTAAAAGAAAGGGATCTTACACCTTTTATTGCACCTTCCACTAGAGCACTAATCACCATACAACTGAACATTAGAGGCTTCAACACAAGATTCTTGATTTGATCAACTTTAAAAAGATTATCAATCCGATGTTAGGACAATAAAGAATCTAAGAAAATCCTCTACCCAACTATTAAAATGTGCCATCACCCATTCAAAGGAACTTGATGGCTAATTTAGAATTAATAATGTCATAATAATTAAAACTTTTAAGGATATGGCTCAAATAGGGAGTGTAAGGTTTATTTTTATAATTAAAACTTGGGAGACCTTTGATGAGGAGGGAGAAAAAAGTATGCAAAGGGTAAATATCTAGAAAAATGATAATAGAGAAGGAAGAAGGCAAATATAAACCATATTACTAAAGGTGAAAGGTTTTATAAGGAGAAAGACATGGGCAAAGAGGCCCAAGTGGAAAAGGAAGTTGAGTAACTACCAATAAAGAAAAATGAGGAAGATGACTCTATTCTAAAGTAGTTGAAAAAAACATTAGCTTAGATCAATGTTTGGGCATTATTTGTATCTTCCATATAGCATCACAAAGTAATGGTCAAGGCACTATCAGGTCTCATAGTTTTTAAATGAAAGATGAAGAAGGAGGAGGGGGTTATGTTTTTTATGCTAATTTCCACTAGAAGGGAGAGGTTAGAACACGTCATAATTTATTAACACAGAGGTTCGAGGAAAGCACACTCCACATATAATGGTTGATAATGGGTCTGGGATTAACATATGTCCATTAAAGTTGTTACTTAAGTTTAGGATGACTACAATAGACTTGGAGACGTTAAAAACTATTATTTGTGCCTATGATGATATTAAAAGTTTAGCCATATCGACTTTCAAATTAATGGTTAAGATAGGGGCAATTGAGTATATGGTTAAGTTCACTATTATAGTTATTTAGTTTCCTCTATTATTTGGACATCCTTAAGACATAAATTGAGAAATAATACGATAAGGTGTCTTTTTTAGGTTAAATGGATGGTAGTTGTGTAAACACTAAGTTGGTTGTACAAATCTACCACGTTATTTTTATAGACCACTAACATGTTTATACATATAACTCAATAGTCTCTACAACCTATTAAGAGTAGTTACACAGACAAACATCTTAGGCTATCATCTATGGAAAAGGATAATCCAATGATAAGTAAAGTAATAATAATAGAGAAGTAAAAAGTGTAAAGGCAAACATGTGGAGTAAAGACATAATACATTAAAAAAAATTATTAGATAATTACACAAACAACAAAAAAAATAAAATATATAATAATAATAAGTAAACTAACAAACCGTTATATCATCCAAAATATGTATAAAATTAGGGCAAAGCAAATCCCTACAATACCATGGTCAAAGAAATGAAAGGGGTAAACAAATGCATAAAATGTCCTACAACTATCCCAAAGAATAATTTGAAAAACAAATAAGCCAGAGTCATATATTCCTTATTATGATTTTCTTTAGTGGTCTTAATCTCCTCATCAGTGGTCACCTCTTAGTCATGCAAGTGTATTTTGATCGACCTAGCTATGCTTTAGTACTTTTTAGCTCTCGATCCCTTTCTACTTCCTTTACCAGAAACACTGAAATCAAAGAAGGCTTTGTTGGGATTCGTAGAACAAATGCAATGAAAAATCAAAAACTTTTTTTTATAAAGAATCCTTTCAAGGATCATGAGATTTGATTAAATCAAAAGAAAAGGATGCAAATCTTACCAATCCATGCAGAAGGTGACAGATCTATTGGAAGGCCAAGAAGAGGATCATGCTACTAGTAACACCCTACCTCAAGCTTTAAGTAAGATCAATGCATCACCAAAGGATGATTGCCCTTTGCAAGTACCCACATGATCATGCTACTTCTAAAACATAAGATGTACTAGCATGAGGATTGTTCTCTCTCCTTTTATGTTTTTTAAAGAAAACATTAATACACTTTTTCATACAGAAAATCCTAAAACGTGTATGCATATATATCTTAAACCATAAGATATCTATACTAGCTATGTATCTAAAAGATAAAAGTAAGATAATATCCCATTCCATTTTCACTTCTAAAATGAAATATATATTAAATAATCTAGATAATATCTTTAATTATCTTAATTATAAATGGAGAGAACATTAAATCCAATTTTGCTATAGGCATATTCCATATGTGCGACCCTATAGGTACACATAATGTTGATAGTGGCCTAAAAACCTATTTTTGATCCACAAATCATAAGTGACCTTTAACAAGATATTATAACTACACAAATTATGTGAAGGTCAATAATTCGATCTAACCTATTTCACAAATAGTATTATAATCCTTTTGTCATATTATATCTTAATTGAACATAAGGTATGGATCATGTCGTCCTTACATATTTCAATTCTTTCTCAATCTCCAAGTAGATTGATGTAAAATGTCATTAATAAACTTTAAAAAATCATTACTGCATGGCCATGCAATCTCTTGATTCTAACTTATCGAGGGGCCTAAAGATATATTTCTCATAAATACATAAGGGATAAATTTCTTCTTAACCATAATTTATTCTCAATCATTCATATTCCTTTATATGATTTTCTCCATGTCCAATATTAGTATGTATGATTATCTGCTTAAAGATAACGTTGGACTATATCCAAGCATGAAGTTCATCATATTGGAATCTATGGTGATTTTTAAGTTGGAGGATTAAGTTAATACTATTGCATGAGAAACAATTATGACTATTAATCCATGTAGTGTTCTTATAGTGGGTTGGCTAATACAATGTTTCTTAAACATGTATCTATATGTTTGATTTAATATCACATATCCATGACTAGTAAAACATTATCCTCAATCAAGCACATCCTAATCTTGATTCATTGTTATCCCAACAATAATGGCCAACTAGGGACAATTTATAATAGAATTCTTAACACCTAAAGGTTTTACTATGAAGTCACATATTCATAACATTAAGTAGAATTAACTATTCATGAAATTTATAATTTAGTGGTAAATAAAATATAGAAGAGAAATTTAATAAAATTACAACCATGACATTATTAAGAAAATATCCATTACAGGCATTGGCCTAGGGCACATAACAAATAGGCTTAGGTGGCTAGGACACATGACCCATGTAACACATAAAATCATGATATGCATACATTCTAATTCATTACCTACAACTCTCTGCATGCTAAATGTAAGTCCTTTTTAAGGTTGTAATCAAGTCAACTAGGTGCTCTACTCGATAATTCTATGCAAAAAGAATAAACTATCAAACTAGAAAGGACAAAAAGCAATATAGGTAATAATGATCATGATAAGGTAATGTTGGGCTCATAAGTGCATAAAGATTGAGCTAACCAATGTAAGTAATGCACCTTTATGCTAACTCCATAAGACTTAACCACATTATTAGGGAGATGGTCTAACTCTCTAATGATAACTAACTCCAAGCCCTTATTAAGATGAGCTCATTTATCGATCTACTTTGTTAGAGGCTAGGAAGGCACTCTCTTCGCCTAGACCTTTATCTCATAGCTCCACATCAGTGAACTGTATCCTTAGAATTGCTGAAGCATCAAATCAAATCCAATTAAGTAGTAGGAATAGGGATGACACCTAAAAGTGCCTTGGCCATCTAGTTAACAATATACATATCCCTTGGCCTACCTTTTAACAGCTTCTTCTCAAGAGTAGGGGAGGCTCAATATCCCAAAACATGTAAGCACATGAATCACAGGGTACCAACCATTAAATAGGACCATCCCTCTAAAATAAGATGCTTATTAAGATATCACTTGTGCATGGAAGGGCCAACTAAAAAACATTACTAATAGGTGTGTGCTTTCATTATTACTAGATCCTTGCTTTAATTGTCTAGATCTCCTTGCTCATTAAGGTGTAACTATAAGATAAAAATAAATAAAATGCTATTATTATACATAAATTCTTAATTCTACTAACTAACTAGATGTGTTATATGTATAAGAAATGTGTACCTCGCTTTATTAAATCTCATTTAGTAACCCATAATGTATACTAGTAACATCTTCAAGATGATGGCTCTTACTTCATCTTAGTGTCTTTTAGTTTTAAGAATAGGGTCCTCAAGATAGCTTAAAAAAGGCAGCATTATGCCACTTACTCCATTATCTTTGCATTAAAGTTGATTGTTAACTAAGGAGCCCCACACTTTAGGCTTACGTAGACAAATGCATTCTTTTCCTTTAGATTAGGGATAAACCCTAATATGTGCCTTATATAGTCCCTTTGAAGAAGACCTAAATATAGTCGAGTGTTACTATAGAGAGGGAGCCTAAAGTAGGGGATCTCAATCATATATGTGAAGTGCTTAAGAGTGAAAGTGATATTTTTGATATGCGAGAAGTGGAAGATATGAATAATGTCCATCCACCACTCCACAAGGTCATCATTAAACAATCACTCTTGAGGGAATGATCATAAAGTAAAGAAAATAAGGGAAACATCCTTATTAGAGCCTTATGTTCCTACACTTGCTTATTAAGACTCTAAAACCTGGTGGAAATCAAAGTGATAAACCCACTCATCTTAACGATGACGATGTTACCTTGTAAAAATAATAGAAGAAAATAAATAGTAAATTTAATAATAATGATAGTAATTATGTGGCAAAGAAAAGAAGAAGATAAATCAATAATAGAGTATCTAGGGAGACTAGTAAATAAGACTCACAAAGTAGCAAAACTTGATAAGTCCTCTATTGTAACTGGATAAGTTGCATTAGAGTGTGAATGAGCGAGACAAATCATAAAGGTTAGCCTATGGATATTGCAACAACAACAAGTCTACATAGCCAAAATCATGGTTGTACATACCACTCAATAGTTCTACTAATGTGCATAGGGTTGTACTCTAATGTTGTAGATAATAACAATGATAGCTTTTTGAATTTGAAAATATGTAATAAATGATACATATTATAGGCGAATCATAGAAAAATAAAAAAAAAGGAGTTAAAGTAATCAAATATGACAATAAAGCTATTAAAATTTAGTAGAATCATGGCAAAGACATCTCGATAATAGATATTCGAAATAAATCAGAGTAAGAAACTCAAATATTGATGTAACCAAAACAGTAGAAATCAACATAAGTAAATGAAAAATGTATTTGAATTAAAGAAAATCTAGTCTTAGATACTAACAAATTTCATATGCATGTGATAGGAATCAATAAAATAAAAAAAGAGTAAAAAGGAAAAGAATATTGATCCTACCTTGCTTGACATAACACTGAAAGATGGAACGAGGGATCATGTAGAAAAGGGATCGGTGTGCCCAACTCTAGACTTTTTGTTAAGATCTTTATGAGCATAAAATGATAGTCTAATGTAGATGTAAAGCCTCACACTACTATCATCACTGCCAATAAATCCATAAGCATGTACTTCATGACATGAGTAGTACGAGTGACTTAGGAACTCCATAAGTAGGGGGGCAGTGCCATGCAATACAATCAATGGAGAAAGTTAAGAGTTTTGAGAGAAAAGGGTTTGAGAGTGTTTAAAATCATGTTTTTAAATGAAAAATTGGAGTTATTGTTTGGAACTTATATCTTGAAAGTTATATGTATAGATAATTAATCAAGCAGCTTGCAAATGACTTTAGTGGGTTACATAGACAAGGCCTTATCTACATTGACTTAAGAAAAGAAACAAAAATGAAAGAAATAGAAAAAAAGAAAAGAAAAATGAAGGAAAAAATTAACATAAAAATAAAAAAGAAAGGAAAAAAGGTAAAGGAAAGAAAAAGAAAAAAGGGAAAAATAAAAATAAAACAGAAAATAAAACAATAAAAGGAAAAGCAAAAAGAAAAGAAAGAAAAAGAAAAGAAAATAAAAGAAGAAAAGGAAAAGAAAGAAGAATAAAAAGGAAAAAAAGAAGAAGAAAAAGAAACAGAGGAAGGAAAAATGAAAGAAAAAAGAAAAAGAGAGGAAGGAAAACAAGCAAGATGAATTTCATGTTAACTTAAAAAGAGCTTGTCATTAGTAAAGGAATAAGAAGTGCTATGAGAGTAAGTAAAAGGTCAGCTAGGAAAGTAATAAAGAGAAAAACTCTAATAGCAAAAATAAAGTCAAACAAGCCCATTATAAATGGAAGTCTTATAAGAAGCCTTGACAGATAAAGCCATTAAGAAGGTAAGAAACTGTAAAACACCACTCATGATGAGATGAAACCATAAAAAAACCAATAAGATAAAAAAAAAAAAAGATGCCTGAGGGTAAAGTAATAGAGAAACTAAGCAATAGAAAACCAAAAATTAGCAATAAGATAGGTGAATTAGCTCATGTTCAAAGGAATAAGATAGATGGTTGGCTCACATTTAAAGAAATATGATGGATAAGTTAGCTTATGTTTAAAGGAATATGATGGATTGGTGAGCTCACATTCAAAGAAAGAAAACAAATGAGTTAGCTCATGTTTAAATGAACAGGATGGATGAGTTGACTCACATTTAAAGGAACATGATAGATGAGTTAGCTTACACTTGAAGAAGTAAGATGAATAAGTTAGCTTACTTTTGGAGGAGCATGATGGATGGATGGCTTATGTTTAAAGGAATAGGATGGCGAATTGGCTTACGTCCAATATAATAAGACAAATGGGTGGCTCACATTCAAAGAGATATGACAAATGAGTTGGATCATGTTCAACGGAATGAGTTACCCTACCATTTTTCTTTAATACATACCTTAAACCAACTCTAGAAACATCACAATACATAATGCATCTCTCTTCACCTGAGGTAAAGATAAAATAAGGGTTGAAATCAATCTACTCTTCAAATATTAAAAACTAGCCTCACATTTATTAGTCTATATGAACTTCTAATTCTTTTAAGTTAGTTGGGTCATAGCCATGAAAGTTTTAGAGAAATCCTGCATAAAAATCCTATAATAGCCAACTAATCCTAAAAAACTTTTGGCCTCTATAACTAAGGTAGGTTTAGGCCACTGTTTAACAACTTCTATATTCTTAGGGTCTACCTCTAATCCCTCTTCAAACACTATATAACCAAGTAAATTCACCTTATTTAGAGAATGTGGCATGCAACTGGTGTTCATTCAAAGTTTGTAATACCATTTATAAATGGTATGCATACTCTTCCACACTTTGAAAATACATTAAGATATCATTAATGGACACAATGACAAATTAGTCTCAAAAGGGTCTAAAAACTCGATTAATTATATCCATAAGTGTCATCGATGAATTAATGAGTCTAAATGGCATGATTATAAACTCATAATATATGTAGCTAGTATGGAAAGTAGTCTTAGCCACATCTTGCTCCTTGATTCTTAATTCATGGTAGCCAAACCTCAAATTGATCTTGGAATGGCAGCTAAACCCTTGCAAATGATCAAATAGATTATCAATATGAGGTAATGGATATTTATTTTGAATTATAAGCTTATTTAATTCCCTTTAATCAATGTATAACCTTAATGTCCCATCATTCTTCTTAATAAACAATATTGAAGCATCTTATGGGGAACTACTAAAATGAATAAATCCATTATCTAGTAAGTTTTACAACTAGTCCTTTAACTTTTTCAACTCTGTTAGTGCCATTCTATATGGTGCTCTAGACATCGGTTCTCTTCCAAAATCTAAATTAATGCAAAATTTGATCCTTCTTTCTAAAGGTAATCTTGGTAACTTTTCAGAGAAAATATTAAGGAACTCATTCATTATTAGTACTATATTTGGACAACTACTTTCCATGTCAAGGTCTTTTACTAATATTAAATACCCTTCATATCTATGTCTTAAGATATTTCACACATAGATGACGAATATTAGGTTAGAAGGGATTGAGGTCTTATCACCTTGGAAAAAAAAAACTTTTTCCTCTCTAACGCTAGTAAATAACATTATCTTATCTCTACTATCAATCTTAGCATTATGTATGGCTAGCCAATCCATACCAAGAATAATATCAAAGTCTATTACATCCAAAATCACCAAATTTGTTAAAAAACACTTTGGCAAATGTGGGGCTAGATGCAAAATACATTTCTGCTATCATAGATGCCCTTATAAGAGTGATAACTAAAAAGGAATCTTTAATTCATGATACACCACACTCGTTTTTGATGCGAGGTCAAGTGACATAAAGAAATGAGTAGCATTAGGGTCAAACAATACACATTTTTTGGGGAAAGGAAGGTTGGCCTCAAATGGTAGGACAATCCTTAGCCATGGGCTTAATTGGCTACACTTGTAACATACATTTATGCCATACATATATTATCCACTATGAGCTTTACGATAGGTCTAGTAAGTTGGTGGTCTTAAACTGGTGCTAGACACTCTTGAGCTTTAGTTAATTGCACTAAAGAATTGGTAAAACTATTTATATCTCTCTTTTCCCTTTTTGCTTGACCCATGAGTAAGTCTTCTTTTTTGCTATTGCTAGTAACTTTGCCAAACTTTAGGCCTTCTACTATCACTAAATCAATAACAACTAGTTTACAAAAGCTTGAATCTTCATAAATCTTGCTCTTCTTATCCTTCTTCAATTTAATCTTACTATTGAGTAACAGTCCAATCTTCAAGCTCCTAGTTATGTCCATCATCTCATAGAACTTATACTGTGTGACAATAACATTTGATGACTGGTTTTGATTATTAAGCCTCATAACATAGTTCTAATTCTTCTTATTCTATATGTTATAGGTATCACCTATAAACTAAATTATCTCTTCAAACTTCTTTATGAAATTTTTAATACTCTCACCTTTACCTTACTTTAGCTTTTGAAGCTTTAGTAGTTTTTGTTCTCTAGCACTCTATAGAAAAAGCCCAATCTAAAAAAGTGTAGAGATCAATTCCAACATCAAATCTCTCAAAAGCCCTACATCATTATTTTTGTACCATGGAAATAACTTTTTAGAATGCAAGGTAAACCTTGCCATTTCAATGGTAACATGCTCAGTTAACATTAGAGAATCAATTAATTTCTTCACCATCCTTAAATATTTAAAGGAGTATTACCATTAGTAAATTCTAGAGCTATGAGCTTAACATACTCTTTACATCTTGGTAGCGTCAACTACCCCCAAACCTATTCTTCATTTAGGAGCTTGAGTATGCTATGGAGTAGTTGCCTATGCTAACCTCTTTAACATCTATTCTAAGACTACTACATTGCAACCAAAGTAGTAGTGAGTTCACCTCTACGTACTACATCCTCATTTTGATTTCCTCTAAAAGGTAGGGGTATACCTTCAATGTGATATGTGTCTCTAGTAGCTTTCTTAGTAACATCATTTCTACTTCTAATAATAGGTTTAGCCATAGGTTTAGTAATAGGTTTTGCAACTGAGCTCTTTGCTTTCTCTAGTGACTCACCTCAAAGCTTAGCATATTATTGGCGTCCATTCATTCCTTATAAGAATAATAATTAATTTCTCACAAATTTTGGAGATAAGGTCCTAGTTAATATAGATAGATTGCCATCATATGAGTATATTATCATGTAAACACTTGTATATTCACTCTATCATTTAGCTATAAATATAAAATGTAAGCACAAAATTATGCAAAACTTTAATCCCAAACGAACATCTATAATACATTATGGATCTTATGCTACATTTAACTAGTTCAATTATCAACACCTCTTATGTTATCTTAGTCCCAAGGTTAATAATATATATCTAGGGCTATGATACCATTTTATCATGATCAGAGTTTTAGGTTGTGCCAATGCTATATGCTTAGAAAGCTTGAGTTCTTCTAAACCCCTAACAAGTCTAATAACTCATCATTGTCTCATGAAAATATATAACTTATATATGGATAATATCTTTTACCATGAAGGATTGAACATAAAATCTATGTGACATTCTTATATACACATTCATAATTTATCTCATATAAAGGTTACATACTCTTTGTTATGTCATATGAACAAGGGATGCTTTTCTGCAAAATAGTAGTACATGGCTACTAGTAAATGCATACTATAAGAGAAGTACATATCCATAAGTCCTTCTATAACATAGAGTTTATCATATATGCATTCTTTTATAAGGCTTAAAATATGAATATGGCTCTAGCCTAGCTTATCTTGAGCCTCCTAACTAGAACTTGTAATAGTTGAGTTAGAGTGAGCCTTTTATACTAAGAGAATAGATCAACTTGTAACTCTTAAGCTAACGACACCACATAAAAAACATAATACATTTAATATAGTTAATGTTGTGAGTGCCTTGATTAAGTAGCTACACTCAAATAAGTGGAATCTTATTTGCGACTATTGAGATTTTATCAATCATTGGGGGTTGAGAGCATGAGGGGTCATACATTGGTATAATTCCATTCATTGGCATGTGTTTAGGGTCATCAGGGATTCGTAAAAGGGCTTCATGATGGTAAAAATGCTCAATGGAAATTATATGGCTAATATGGGGCTAATATAATATGGGGTAATACTTTAGAACCACCTTTGAAACTTAATTGGAGTCACCACCTAACTTTGGTCGAGAAAGAATTCTAGTCGAGAAGGATTTTAAGCCTAGTAAGTCATCTAAAAGGCCTAGTCTATCTTTACCTCATTAGAGATTAGGCTCGAGAATTGGGTATGATGTAGGGAAAAGGTTAGGTATCCCAAAATCACCCAAATTTTAGGATATAACCTTTGGGTATCCTTAGTTCACAATTATAATTTTAACCTTGCTATTTAATTAATCTAGATTCAATGGCCCTAAAACATTCATCTAATGCATGCCAAGCCATTAACAACATTTAAACATGACATGCATTCCCTAAGGGGAGAAGGGTACATATACAAGTATTAATGGGAGGGAGGGGTCAACAAGCACATAACCAAATTAGCACAAAGTATGCACCAAATGGAATTTTTAACCTATAAAAAAGCACATATTATTTGTCAAATCATAAGCAAAATGGAACTAAAGCAACCCTTAAAGCTACAAAAAGCAAATAACTAATTATGAAACATGCTACCTCACTTTTGAAAGTTGAGATTCTAGCCTAATTTGTCTAGAAAATTCATGTGAAGAGTCAAATTAGGAGGGGTCTAAACTATGTTCATCGTTAAGTCAGTTAAATAAAATATAAGTAATAAACATGATGGCGATATGAGTTAAGATTGACACACAAAGCATGAAATAATAATATTGCAAATGAAGGCCAAATAACCTTAGACAAGAATTAAGGACGTGAAGGAGAGGTCATAGAAACCTTAAATCCTTTCCAAAGGTGATCTAAAAGAGCATATTATGTTAAAGCATCAATTAGAGCACCTTTAGCCATGGGTAAAGGCTAGGATACTAAGGAAAATAAAGAGTTAATCAAAATTCCTAAAAGGCTAAACCTTGAATCATTTATCAACATATGAAATAGGAGAAAGGGAATGGGATCCTTAGGCAACAAGCCCTCCTCCATTCACATATATTGCCACCAAAGTTAAGAATAACAAAATAAAAGCAAGCTAGTAATGAAAGGGGCTAACCTACCCTCTCCTATAATGGTAGAAACTAAGAGTGGCATAAATATTAATGCTCATCATAAATAGCTTATTGAACTAAGGAGAATCAAGAAGCCATTGGGGTCATTAACTTTTTCGTTTCATATTTAGCCATGAAGAAATACTTTAAAGCCATAATAAAAGGATAAAAAAACATAAAATGATAAGTTATGTAAGCTAAGACAAGCATTCTTGATGATCATGATGATGAGTGTATGCTAAGTTTAAAAGTAACCATAAATTGTAAATGCATTGGTCATAAGTAATACATTGTAGTATAAGTACAAATATCATTCCCATGAGGATCAAGTTTAAGTACTAAGTATTTCATTTTTGCATATTGTTTAAAGAACTAAAGTAAATGAATGCTTGCAAAAAGAAATAAGGAAGTAAAACTAAATTTAATAATAACAATTAAATTGGTTGAGAAATAATCAATGAAAAAAGTTGGCTAGAGATTTAACTTCACTTGGTAACTTCCTATTGGATCTCATCTTCATCCAATTGGTTCACTTAATCAGTACTATCAAGTCATTAGGGTAATCAATTAATATCTCTTAAGTATTAATTGACATACAAAAACATGTTAAGTTAATAGTCTTTCATCACACAAAGCTAAATATCATATTATTATGAAGACTTTAATGATAACAATAATATACTAAGGTCTCCCAACACATAATAAAGTCAAGGAATTATTGTAGTTCCATTCTATGAAAAACATCTATCAATAGATAGTCCATAGAATTAAGTATGATCAGGAGCTAGTTAATCAATATCATTAAGCATACAATAATTTCTAACACAATAATAAATGAAAACCAAATAGACTTTAGATTAGGGAACCTATAAGTTGTCACACAAGATCCATCTACAGCCCTAGCCTTGAGGGTTTTAGTTCATAATAAAAGAAAGAAAGAAGAAAGAACAATCAAGTCATATATAAGAGAAGCCATGAACTCTTTGAAGCTTTTTGATTGGTTGCACCTTTTTCCTCAAGGTCTCTTAGCTCTTGCTTTTTATATTGCTCTTTGATCCTTTGTTACTCTTTTTTATGTTTTTGGATGAATCTTCATGCCATAATTTATGGGATTTTACCTTGTTAAATAATGCATAAAAGGTATCTGCAAAGTATAAAGCTTAGGGGATACAAGAAGGAAAAGATTAGAATGAGAAATGATATAATGAATTGGCACATAATGGTATGCATGACTATGTGTATGGGGCACACAATTGTCATCCCCTGTAATTCCAAATTGGTTGTTAAGATTCAATTGCTCATGACCATACTTTATGGTTATGCATTTCAACTTTCTTATGCCCAAAAGAGACACCACCATGCATAGGAGAGCATGGTCATGTGGTCCCTTGATCTTTCCTCCTCTTTCACCTTTGAGATGGCACATAGTTGTGTGATTCATATCCCCTTCAATTTAAATTGTTTTCCTTCATTCCAACCCCATGAAATAACAAAATACCATGCATTAAGTCCAATTATATGTAAAATTAGATCAATAATATATAGATTTAAAGAAGAATTAGGCTACAACATAAGAATTTTGGGATTAAACAAAATCCACCAAACTTTAACTCTTACTTATCCTTAAGGAAGTATCTATGTTAATAGTACAAAATTCAATAATTCAAATGGTCAAGAATAAGTGTCAAGGTCTCAAAGACAAGATTTATCTCCTGTTATAACCATGATTTCCTCAATCAAGCAAGTTTACCTCTAATAATAAGTTCATAACTAACATGCCTTGTTGCAATCAATTAATCACATTAGAGTGTGTAGGTTCCTTGGTATCCTATCTTATTTAAAATTTATAATTTTCTTTCACATAAGATTTAGACACAATTCTACTTCAATTCTTCAAGAATCACACATAACCATAGGCAAGGCTATCCCGCCATTCTCCATTAATGTAGATATCAATAGTTTAAGGATCATGAGGTCTTTTAAAGCTTGTAATGTAGGCTTTGAGTAAGGTTATCAAGAAGTGGAAAAGTCTAAAATAAGAGAATTTTATTAAGATATGAGTAACACTAATGATGTAAAGAGTTGATGAAACACTTCATAATGATGTAAAATGTTGATGAAATACTTCATATGCTTTGCCTCATATTTATCCTTTTCAAAGCATCCACACCATCTTTTGTTTATCACTTAGTGGCTTGACTTTTCTTTTCCTTCTTTTGCAATTATTTTGCTCTTTCTTCCTCTTTTTTGCCACACACACACACATACACATATATAACGATCATCAAGTTCTTTTTCCAATCTTTCCAAATGTGCACATGAATGAAACAACACACCTTATCATGGCATAACCATACCCTAAGTTTATTCTCTTGATAAGGAAGTTGAAAGTTCATTTAGTTTATATGGATATATTATGGTTATAGGTTAAAGAAGAAAAGGCTATTTATACTCTTAATGAAGTATTTTCATAAAGCTCAAAATGGGTAACA
Source organism: Omphalea diandra (assembly GCA_949677035.1). Lineage (NCBI taxonomy): Eukaryota > Viridiplantae > Streptophyta > Magnoliopsida > Malpighiales > Euphorbiaceae > Omphalea > Omphalea diandra. Next base: position 22,707 of record CATIWR010033125.1, read on the forward strand.
AGGGTTAGTGTAAATCAAGGTATGGATAGGGATTAATTAGGTAGCCAAAGAATGCCCAATCATTTCCTTAAAGTTGTTATTGAGTCTAAGATTTTTCTTAAAAGGGTGGTTTAGGTTGTTCTAATATATATAGAAGTATTGTCTTGCTTAAAGCATGCATAATTGAAAATTAAACTCTTAAATCCACAATCTATCAAGTGTGTTTAATTTGTCTATTATGCTTAATCAATTTTAACAAAATACCTTAGCTAATTCCATATTATTATCATAAGTAAATTCAACATAATTAATTCCAATATATGATTATAAGATTCCTCATCTATTTTTCACTTTAAAACTTTAACCCAAAACTTAACCAATCAAATTGTTAGATTTTACCATTTAAACTCAATAAGTGATTACCAATAAACATAAATATATTGAGTTGTATATGATTAGCAATAATTTAAGCACAAGCAATCAATTGAGAGTCCCTCTGAACTTAGATATCATTACCCTCAATGATCAAAAGCATAAAAAAAAAATAAAGTGAGAGGACTTTGAAATTCTACAATAATAAGAAAAAAAAAAGAATATTTTACCAATACTACATGTCATTAATTTGAAATTCAATTTCAACACAGCAATCCACATAACACACTAACAAGAACAAGTACAACTAGAACAAAGTTCATAAAATGACAAAAACATCAATATTAAAGACAAAGTTCATAAGAGTCATAAAATGAAGAAATATAACAAAAGCATATGCTCAAAATACAATGTCCACAAAACACAACAAAAGGTCCATAGGTCAATAAACACAATAAAACACAAGAAAGTGAAAGATATAATGGTCATCAATCTAATGAAGGTGGAGCTGAAGGAAACCCAATGTGCCTAGAGTATGCCTTGAACATCCCATCCATGTTGTGCATTTGAGTAACCAAAAAGGCAAATATCAACCGCACTTCATCTTTAAAGGCTTCTTATTATTAATCCATATGCTCCAATATTGACTCCAAATGAGGCAAAACCTTTCTAAAGAAACTTATCGATGGTGGTGGGGTAGAGGAACACTAAATGGCTCGACATTCATAAGAGGTATCTCATTCTCATCTTCTTCATCATGATCTTTTTCATAAGACTCTTGAACCAACATGTAGTCATTACCCCATTTAACCACAAGAATAATATAGAGCATAGTATCATAGGAGAGATAATAAGAATATTTTCCTTTGGTTAGGTGCTCATGGAAAGAATGATTATAAACCTACAAGCAATGAGCAATGAGGGTAACAAACTACCCACATAGATGCACTAGATTCCTTTTGAGCCATTAACCCATATGGTTTATAGGGAATTACCAAAGGAAAAGATAAAAACCTTAAGAAACCTTAGAGAAGCCCAAAGCCAAGCCTAACACCAAAAGCCTATCACCAAGCCTATAACCAAAGGCCCCAATCTACCAACCTAAGTAAGTTGGTTATACTAGGGGTGAGCAAAAATCAGATCGGATTTGAAAAATTGACCAAACCGTGTTGGTTTGATTCGGTTCAGTTTGATCCTTTAACAAAAAGTAGTTTGATTCAATTTTAATTTAAAAAAAATTCAATTTTCAATTTGATTTTTTAGATAAAAAACCAAAAAAATCAAAATTATTAATACATCAAACCAATTTGAATCAAATCAGATTTAAAATATATGAAATTTAATAAAATTGAACTGAACAAAACAAAACTTTTATAGGTTCTGTTCAGTTTAAAAGCATATAAATTTTACTTTAATCAGTTCAGTTAATTCAATTTTTCAAAAATTTTGATTCAATTTGATTTTATTATACAAAATTTGGTTTATTTGATACTGGTAAAAAACTGAATCGAATTAATTGAACTAACCATTTGCTCACCCCTAGGTTATATAACTCATTAAGTAAGGATGTACAACCCAATAATAAGGACTGTACAACCCAAATCTAGGGTTGTACAACCCTATCTTAAACCTTAATCCCCTATAACCTGCTGGAATTAGTCCTTCCTTAAACCTTAGGGTTGTAAAGCTTTGACAGATCGATGCACAACCCATTCCTAGCTGTATAACCTGCATGCAAACCTTAATTCTAAGTGATCCATCTTCTTATATGTGATTGAATGTAGACAAGTTATAACCATAACCACTTCTGGTTCTGTGCACTTACTAATCACTTATAAATACCCCTCCTATCTGGAGAGGAGAGAAAGCTTGGACAACCCTAGTAAAACTCTGCCAAAATCTCTTCATACACCATACATAGTCTAAAAATTTAGAAGCCTTAACTCTTCCTTATTACTTTCAAGGTAGAATAAGGCATTTTCTCTTCATTATTGTGTATTCCCTAAACATTTTGGAGGATATTAAACATCTAGTGAGCCTCTAAGGGCAAAAAAAATCAAGGAAGGCATTCAAAATCCCCTAATCCCCTTTCTTCTTTCCCTTTCTTTTTTTTTTCTTTATGTTTTCAAAAATAAGAACTTAGGGTTGTACAGACTTGAATGTAGTCTGTATAGTCCAAGAACTAAGCTATACAACCCTATTTTCCTATAACCAATTTTATAGAAACTTCTCATTTCTCTTCTTTTTAATAAAATGTTTTATTGTCTTTTATGACCCCAATGGAAAAATTGGAGGAGACCCAATGGCTAAAGACCCCTATTCACTTCAAAAATGGGGATTTGATAGGATTTGAAATGGTTCTTCTATTTTATCTTATACAAATGTTTATATTCTTGCACTTTGGTTTAATGATGACTTTGGTTCTGTTTAATCATTTTAAGGTAGTGACCAAGTGAGGAACCTAAGGTTTCAAGGATCTTAAGAATTCTTTTTATGTTGGTGCTTGTGTTTAAAGCATATGAATAGTGTTTTAGCCCTCAATCTTCCCCATTCTTATGTTGTATGCTAGCCTTATATGGTTAGAGGTACTTATGGATGCCATGCTCTTTAAGAGCTACATAAAGAGAGGATTCATCAATTCTAAGATCCCTTTTATGATATCTTTTGCCTCAGGCCATTGGAAGCTCTCCAAATGATTGCATTTTCATGTTTGTATTTCTTCGCACTTCATAACTCACATCATTTTGTTTATTTGGTATTGTTAAATGTTCTATATAATGATGGTATATATTGTTAAGGATGTAGATGCATCCTTAGGTACCTTTGAATGGGAGATATGGTAATGTGGCTTTGCTTATGTAGCTTTATTCAATTACTTAGTTTTCTTCCTTTTCTCATTTGATTACTAACTTATGCCACTTTATGGTATAATTATTTGGCTTAGGTTAGACCATGAATGATGATTACGCTTGAATGGATGTATGGATATGTATGATCACCCTTATACCATAGTGCATGACCCTACTTCCCTTTGGTTTGATGGAATGATTTGATTAGCTTGATTATGCTAGAGGCATGCTTAGGATAGTTAATTGGACTAACCAATAACTTGATTAAAATATTAAAAGTGAACCAAAAAATGCCCAAAGGCCATATCTAAATATTTGGGTGGTTTAGGGGTACCTGACCTCTTCCCTAATCTGTACCCAATTTTCAAACATAATCTTTGATAGGGTGAAGACCAAATGGGCCTTTTAATTGACTTAGATTAGGTTTAAATTTTATGTTCCCTAGATTCTTATCCCAACCAAAGTTGGGTGGTGACTCCACTTTTCCTAGGGAGATGACCATCATTTTGGACTAAGGGCTTTGAAATTGCATAAGGCCTAGGATCCCCTGTTAGTCCAATCACGTGTCATATCTTGGGATTATTACAAATATAAAGACCCTCATCCTCTCATCCCCTCATTGATCGATAAAAGGATGGAGTTATAAGCAAGATTCCACTAGTTTGAGTGTAACCTCGAAACCATCAAGGCACTCATAGTATCGGCTCCACTGCGGACTCAAAATTATTCACGTTCAATCTATGGTTCACTTTTAATATTTTAAACTAGTTATTGAGTAAGTCCATTGCATTCATGTATCCTTCATAATTCATCATGAGTACTAGGTTACCCTTAGACAAATTGATGGTTCTCTAAACCTGAGACTTAAACTCCATTCAGGCTTAAGAGACTATGAGGAGGATTCGCTACTCATGAGCTTAGTACCTTTAGGTATATCGAATAAGGGATCATGACAATCACCCTTTAAGCTTATGGGAGCCATCAATTATAACAACCCTTTCAACCATTAGGCGAATGTTAGAGCCAAAATTACCTTGGAATATGGCAACCCCACTTGTTTGCATTTCCTCCATAAAGGAGAGTGAAAGTCTTTAAAGAACATGGTTAGATATCCCTAATGTACTAATGTTACCCTACCTCTTTTGATGTAATTATCCCCTATATGTAAATATTTATGTATTCCCCCCTTTCTTGCCATGTAAACACTTATTATTTACATCCCTTCTCCTTAAAGGGATATATTCTTTTTGGTGTACACATTTCTTCAAATAATGTAAACAGTCATCCCCTTTAAAACCTTTATATATGTTCTTTCAAGAAAGAGTCATCCCCTTTAACTTTTTTTGGCTTGAGGTGACTCCACACATTTTTTACCCCATAATGGTATAAGAATGAGATCCCATCTAAGAAAGAGTTGTTAGACCTCATGCATAGGAGGAATAAGGTTTGAAGGATCTTATGCAAAAATGATTTGTGCATAACATGCATATATGTATCAATTACTTATTTGAGCATCATAGTGATAATCCTTGTCTTTTAGCCATCATAACTCCATCTAAACCCTCATGAAAGAGAAAAGGCAACTGGCTTGCTAGGAGAGTAAGATGTCAAGTATGAGCTAAAAAGTTGACCAAATCATATAACCAACCGTGCCACTCGAGGTCTTAAAAAAAAATGATGGTCGACTTTAACTGCACGATAGAGGAGAGAATTGCGTAAGAGGAGGACAAGTCTATTAATGTGATTATGAAAAAAGAGGAGACCTCTAATAATAAAACTAACAAAAGGAAAATGCTAATAAAAGCATCCCAACCTGTGGTAATTGATGATGATTTATTCAAGATGAAAGAGTACCATGAAAGCAAGCTTACTAGGGAAGTAGGGAGTGTTACTACTACTTTCGACAAACCTGTGGAGAGTGAGAAGGAGAGCACTCGATATGATGACTTTGCTAAGCAGTTAGAGAAAATACATAAGACTTTAGGTGCTAAAGGTGTAGAGAAGGGAGCAGATATTGTGAAATTGCTGGCCTATAAGCCCGTAAAGCTACCAACTAATTTCAATATGGTTGAGCTTCCGAAATTCATAGGGATTCAGAATCTTGAGAACTATGTCTGCTCACATGTACTAGTCATAAAGGCATTTGGGGTCCCAATGGACACTATGCTAGAGCTTTTTGAATTATCATTAGATATATGGTATTTCGACCAATTAAAAACTATTCAAGAAGATTGAAAGGAACTGACAAAGGCTTTTGAGAGGAACTGTAACATCCTCAACCCAAATCATATGCATTTTAATTACATTATATTTGAATATATGCATTAGATAAATTATTGTTTAGACATGTGAATTGGATAAGCATGATAATGATACTTGCACCATTGCATTTGGGATGCTTGAACGTATATGTAATGTTTGTATAGTTACATGAAAAATTATCTTATATTGTATGGATGTTATGATAATGGTGTTATAAAGCTTATTTAAAAGTATAAGGAGCATCTAGGGATTAAGAGATGGATGGAGGTACTTAAGGAGTGAAGAAGAGGGACTAAAGAAGGAAAAGTGAACGTCCGACCAATAGAAATGAAACACCATAATTTTATCTTGTTACAATAGGTGTACAAGTAGAATTTTTCACCCTTTAGAATAAAAATAGAGAGGTTAAACATGAGGTATAGCAGAAGAAAGAGAGAGCTAAGGAAGAAAGAAAAAAAGAAAGAAAGAAAGAAAGAAAGAAAGAAGAAGAAGAAGAAGAAGAAGAAGAAGAAGAAGAAGAAAAAGGAGAGAGAGAGAAGAGTGAGCTGCCTAGGAAAGAATTATAAGATTTTCCGGTTCTGGGAAATAGGTAAGTTAATTTATCTTCTTCTCACATGAAATTAACCCCTCATGACATGTTAATCATGCATGGTTAGTAAGAATTATAGAGTATTTGAGGTAGAGCTTATGTATGGAAGTTGAAATTTAAGAGAAACAAGAGCTGATTGTATTGGTTTTGTTGTTAGAGCATAATTTTGTACTCACGATTTCATAACCCTAGAAGAGGAATAAGGGAAAGTGTAAAACATAAAAGTTGTAGCTTTATCCCCATCTAAATTCATAAGAAATAGTTTTACTTGATTTGGTGTGTGTGAGGAGATATGGCTCCTTCATTAGGGCTAGTTCACGACAAACTGAAATCACCTCAGTCTTTCTGTTTTCATGTATTTTGATAATTTTATGTGCTGATTTAGACAAAGTGAAAAACATGAAATTTGTAAGGTTCTATCCCCTTTAAATAACTATAAAGAAGTTTTGATTGATGTGTTGTGTGGAAAGAGATATGACTCATTTACAGTGATTGACCCTATACCCAGATGAAACCTTGTTAGTCTTTTAATTTTGTTTTCCAAGAATTTGATGGCCATAGATTCATAATTTGATGATGTGTAAAACTTGAAAATTGTATATTTATGTATGAGATACATTCTTCTAAAATTTTTTTCCAACTTTAACATGGTTGTTGAGATATTTCCCCTTCATTATGACAAATTGTCAACATGTTAAAAACCTGCTCACCTTGAGATTGGTCATTTGTTTTGTTAACTTTATAGACTGAATTATATAATGAGTAAAACATGAAAAATGTTCTTTTATGTGTTATCTAACTTATGGTAAATCATTTTTGCAATTGTATTTGTAAGTTTTGAGATATATCTAATAATATAAGACTTATTCGGGTTGAGATGACATTAAAACAGGGCAAATTTATAAAATTGACCATAAGTTATGTAGTGTATATTTTGGACTGAATTTTGCATATGGTGCACCCGTATATGTCTAGTTTAATTAAAATAAAGAATCAGTCATTTGGAGTTGTGAGTTAAAAGTAATTATAGAAGCAACCTATCAAGTTCATGATATTTTACTAGAGCATATTTGCATAATAAGATGAAAATCTTACTTTATCATCATGGATTGATTTGGTGTATTGAAATAGGTCTTTTAGGCATTGAAGATAATAGTGGGAATAAGCTAGAACCATCTATGACTTAATAAGCTTGAAGGAGGAGGTTAGTAATTAGCTAATGGTATTATACATGTGATTGGTTAAATGCCATGAATATATACTCAATGGAATGAAATGTTGTTTAATGAGATGATATTGATGAATACATTCATGAAAAGATGTTTATACTCTTGATTTATTTATTTTCATGAGACATTGATAAATTATGACTTGGGAATAGGGGTAGGTGGTGATATGAGCTGCCAAAGTTATGGGTGTTCTTATATTGCCAAAATTTTATTGGATTTAAAGTTGATTTGTTGAAAGACTAATACTTGATGTTGTTAGGCAAACAACAATATTCATAGCCTGTGTGGCAATGATATATAGCAATAATATATAACAGCCTGTATGATAATAATATATAATAACTTGTGTGAGAATAACATTTGATAGCTTATGTGGCAATGATATATAAAGCTTATGTGGCAATAACATTTATAGCCTATGTGGCATTCAAAAATGAAAACCTTTGTGGCAATGATATCTATAGCCTATGTGGCAACAATTTATGATGGCCTGTGTGATAATAACATTTGATATCTTATATGGCATTTAAGAGTAAAAACTCATTATTCATGCATGGATATGATGATGAGTTATTTATATTTAAATGTTTATCATGTTATTTGAGATTGAAGTATTGTTATGCATTTACATACTGAGTATGTAAGCTCATTCTTTTGCATTAAATTTTCTTTCAAGAACAATAGACTAAAGATTGCATCCAATTTACAATTTGAAGTTGTTACTATTGGACTAGGTTGATTTAACCTAAGTCATGAATCTCTTTTGATCTTAACAATAGAGATTGATCAATTTCATTGCTTTCATTAAGTGATGTTTTGCAAATTATAAGTTAGATTTTGTCATTAAAAGTTGGATGAAGTTCAAATCTCCAACCTTATAAAGTTCACTATAATTCGCGGTGAATGTATTGTAAATTGCGATCATGAATCAGTCACAAGGAAGGATGAAGCTAGGCCAAAGGACTTCGCGGATAACTTTGTTGTCGTGACACACCCAAAGTTGGCAAAGCCTTAGTCATAGAAGAATTTACAGTATGTGTCACGTTTGAGTCACGACCACAAATTTCATAGTGATAAAGAAGGGAACCAAAGCCATAATCATAGCTTGCCAAGTGTCCCAAGTATCAGTTGAAGATCAAAAATTGCGAGTTTGTTAGCGATTGTAACTCAAGCAGTTGAAATTTTCTCTTTAGACAGAGGAATTTGCGGTCTCAGTCGGCCCAAGGCGTTGATATCTCACGACCATGACTTTTGAGAGTGGTTAGAACACAATAACTATATTTTTTTAGATGACCAATGAAAAGTTGACACGTGGACTAGCCATTAGACACAAACGGTGTTTTTTGCCAAAATTTTTGGCTCCTCCATGGAAATTGAAAATTCATGATCACAAAAGGTAGTAGCGACTGTGAGTTTAACATGATAAGCATTTAATGCTGAATCTGCCTAGCACATCTTAGAGATTTATTGATAGTTTTGGTCTAACGTCTCTTTGGCGGATATGAGCTATAGGTACTCCACAAAACAAATGTAAATGCAAGAGAATTCATCAATTTGTAACAAATCTCTTGCTAACTTACTACTCAATCTTTCAAGTCTCATTTTTGTGATTTTTTTGTGTGAGCAATAAACACCATTGTAAGTGGTTTTAGTGTGAGCCTTGAAAACACTTGTGAAAGGTTTTAGTGTGAGCTTTCAAAACACTTGTTAGAGGTTTTTGTGTGAGCCTAAAACACACAAAGTGTAAGGTTGTTATGTGAGCCATAAACATAAGTTATAAAAGATTGGTGTGAGCTTAGAAACACCTATTGAGTTGAATGAAATACATAATTATAGAAAATTGGGGAGTGGACGTAAGGTTAGTTAATACCCAAACCACTATAAACACTGGTGTCAATTTCTTTTTTCTCCTACTCATCTTCTTAAATACATTAACCCTCTTTTTAATTTTTAAATTAAGCACCAATTCAACCCCCTTTCTTGGTGCCCTAGGCCAACAAGTGGTATCAGAGCCAAGCCTCACTAAAAACCTTAATTGAATGAGTAAAGATCAATAACATAAGAAGGAATCAATTCATACCTCAAGCCTTATTTTAATGAAGCTAACTATACTCATTAGAAGTATAGGATGGAGATTTATCTAGATATGGATGTGTTGGATTTATGGGATTTTATTATTAAAGAATGAAAGCCACCCACCAAAGTGGTGGATGGGAGTGAAGAACTAATCCCTAGAGAAGAATGGGTTGAAGCACACAAAAGATCCAATGGCAAGAATAAGAGAGCCATGGCAATCCTTCTAAGTTCTCTCTCAAGAGAGGAAATTGAAAGAGTACAACATTGTCAAACTCCCCATGGGATTTGGAAAGCATTGGAGAACTATCACGAAAGCTCCACTTTGGTAAAATCCAGCTAACTAGAGATGTATGTGACATAGTGGGAGTTATTCATGATGAAAAAGGATGAGAGCATCACCGACATGAGCAATAGACTTCTAGCAATCGTCATTAACATGAAGAAGTTTGGTAGGATTCTCACAAATCATAAGGTAAACTATAAAATTCTAAAGTCTTTGCCTCTTAAGAAATTTGGTGCTAGAGTGTAGTATCCAAGAATCCAATCTAGAAATAGGGAAGGTAGCAATGGATGTCTTGATAGGCAAACTCTTAACTCATAAGTTGGCCTTAAAGAAAGATGAGGAGATGAAGAAAATGAGGGGCTAAGAAGAAAAATCTGAAAAGCACAAAAGGAAGACCTTAGCACTTAAGTCTACATCTAAAAAGAATGAAGTGGAGATTACTTAATGTGAAGAAGAAAGTGATAAGGAGGAAGAGGAACTAGCAATGCCTCCTAGAAGGGCCGAGGAGCTTATTAGAAGAAGAAAAGAAATAAGGAACTTCAAGAAAGCTACTCCTAATCCCAATGAGATATCAACCGTAGTCACTTGCAATGAGTGTGGTAAGTAAGGCCATATTAAATATGATTATCCAAAGTTAAAGAAGAAGAAGAAATGGGACAAAGAGAAAAGGAAGAGCTTCGAAGCCACTTGGGATGATAGCTCAAGTGAGGATGAGGAAGATGAGGAGATTGCCAACATATGCTTCATGGCTCAAGAGGATTCTCTTAATGAGGTAAGTGTTTCATCTCATTCTCAATCTGATTATGATGATTTAGATGATGTAGATGAAGAACTTCTAAAACTTCTCACAATGAGATGTGACAAATATAAGTCACAAATGAAGACTTACAAGAGAAAATGCTTAAAATTAGCAGATGATTATAAAACCCTTAATGATCTTGTAAGTGAATTGAGGGCTTCAAATGAAAAACTCAAAAAGTCATTGGAAAATCTTTCTAAATCATATTTTTCATTAGCTTCATTAAGAAAAGAGAATGACTCTTTAAAGGGAGAATTCATTGAGCTTAGAAGCTCTATCTCAAAATTTCATAAGGGTAAGGAAGCTTTGGATACATTTATAATATCACGAAGGCCTCCCTTGCATGGTTTAGGATTTAATGAAGCCTCAACCGCCACATCTACACTCACTACATTTGTTAGAGCAAGAACACCTCAAACTTCAAGTATTGAGCTCATTGGGAAGAGTTATGCTCCTAGCACTAAGCCACCTATGCCTAATGGCAAAGGTAAGGCCCCCCAAGACTCAAGAGCCATGGCTCAAAGAGCAAATCATGCTTATATGTATAGTAAGAAACATGCTCAAACACATAAATATAAAAAGTTCTCTTGCACTTTTCATCACTCATGCACTTGCATACAACCCTATAACCAAAGTATGAGAAGGCCTCATGCACATACTAAGATTGTGTATAGGAGAAAGACTCACAAGTCTAAATCTCAATGTCATTATTGCATGAGGTATGGACATATTAATGTTTATTGTTACATTAGGAAGGCTCACTTCAAATTGGAGGACTCTTAAATACCTAACCTATTAGGACCCAAGTGCATTTAGGTACGAAAGAAAAGATGATTTATTTGTGTTATGTAGGCATGTGGATAGTGGATTCTCAAAGCACATGACAGGCAATAGGAAAGTTATTAATGGCCTTGAAAGAAAAAGAAGGTGGCAATGTCAAATTTGATAAAAATGTTAAAGGCAAGGTAATTAGCATTGGAACCATTTGTAAGAATGATTGCTCTTTAATTAATGATGTTTTGTTAGTTGATGGCTTGTAACATAATTTGTTAAGTGTAAGTCAATTGTGTGGCAAAGGCAATAAAGTCACCTTTGACCATAGAAAATGTTGCGTTATCACATTAATGGATAAAAGGAAAGGAAAGACAATATCTACTCAATTGACTTAGATAATTTGGCTAACCAATCTTTTAAGTGTCTTATGTCTTTTAGTAATGAAGCTTGCCTATGACATAAAAAGCTTAGACATGCTAGCATGGAGCTCTTACAAAGCTTATCTAAAGGAAAGCTAGTGAAAGGTCTTCCTAAGCTAAGTTTCTCAAAAGATAAGACATGTGGTGGAGAAGCAACATCAATCTTCTATCAAAACTAAAAATGTTGTAAGTACATATAAACCTCTTTAACTAATTCATATGGACTTAATAGGACCTACTAGGAGTGCTAGTTTATGTGGAAACATTAGGCACTAATCCTAGTTGATGACTATTCTAGGTTTACTTGGGTATCCTTTCTAGCTCATAAGGATGATACCTTTTATGCTTTCAAAAGCTTTGCAAAAAGAATTCAAAATGAAAAGGGTTACTTCATTTCTTTTATAAGAAGTGAACATGGAAAAGAATTTCAAAAAGAGTCTTTTGAAACTTATTATTAGGAGAATGAAATTTTCCATAACGTTTCCACCCTTAAAACACCACAACATAATAGTGTTATAAAGAGGAAAAATAGAACACTAGTAAAAATGGCTAGAACTATGCTTAATGAGTATTCTTTACCAAATTACCTTTGGGATGAAGCCATTATTACTTTATGTTATATTGCAAATAAAGTTTTTAAATGACCCATTCTCAATAAAATATCTTATGAGCTATGGAATGGTAGAAAACCTAAGAGATCATACCTAAAAGTAATTAAATGCAAGTGCTATATATTGAATACCATGGATAATCTTGGGAATTTTGACTTAAAAACTAATAAGGAGATATTCTTAGGCTATTCCACCTTTAGCAATGCCTATACAGACCTTAACAATAGTTCTATGGTTGTAAAGAGTCTATTAATGTTGTTTTTGATGAATCCAGTAAACTTGATCTTGGTAAAGGTTCTTTTGTTGATGATCTTGTAGGTGACTTTGAAAAGTTTGAATTAGAGCACACTACAAGAGAGGAAGACAAAGACAAAGATAAAGGTAAATCATTAAAAGTAGATGAGGAACCACAACATCAATAAGAAGCGTTGCCAAGTCAAGATCTACCCAAGGATTCGAGGTTCTCCAAGCATCACCTTAAAGACGTAATTATTGGTGATACTTCAAAAGGTGTAAGTACTAGATCTCAACTTAATCTTTTAGATAATAACCTTGCCTTTATTTCTCAATTTGAGCCAAAAGCAATTGATGAGGCTATTAATGATGAAAGTTAGGTGATTGCTATGAAAAAGGAACTCATCCAATTTTAGATAAATAATTTATGGGAACTTGTTCCTAGGCCTAAAGAACACCCAATTGTAGGTTGCAAATGGATGTTTAGAAACAAATTAGGTGAGCAAGGATTCATCACTAGGAATAAAGCTAGATTAGTTACTAAAGATTACAACTAAGAGGAAGGCATAAACTATGATGAAACCTATGTCCCTATTGCAAGGTTAGAGGCCAGTAGGATTCTTTTAGCCTCTGCATGTCATATGAATTTTAAACTTTTTCAAACGGATGTCAAAAGTGATTTTCTAAATGGATTTATTAAGGAGGAAGTTTATGTTGAACAACCTCCTAGTTTTGAATCACATAATTTTCCAAATTATGTTTTTAAAAATAGAGCCTTATATGGGTTGGAAAAAGCTCCAAGAGCTTGGTATGAAAGGCTTAGTTCATTTCTTTTGAAAAATGATTTTGAAAAGGGAAAGCTAGACACTACATTGTTTGTAAAAAGGAACAAACATGATACACTTATAGTACAAATTTATGTTGATAATATCATTTTTAGTGCTATTAATGAATCTCTTTTTGAGGATTTTTGCTAAGTGTATGACTAGGGAATTTGAAATAAGCCTGATGGGAGAACTCAAGTTTTTCCTTGGTCTACAAATCAAGCAAAGCAAAGAAGGGATCTTCATCAACCAAGCCAAATCAACAAAGGACACACTCAAGAAGTTTGGCATGGATGGATGCAAAGTAGCAAAAACACCTATGAGTTGTACCATCAAACTTAATAAAGATGAATCAAGTAAGATAGTTGATGAATAAAGATATCGAGGTATGATCGATTTTTTACTTTATCTTACTACTTCAAGACTTGACATTATGTTTAGTGTATGCATGTGTGCTAGATTTCAATCCTCTCCTAAAGAATCGCATTTAAATGCTATCAAAAGAATTTTAAAAAATTTGCATGGCACATTACACTTAGGACTATGGTATCCTAAGGATTCATCTTTTAGTCTCATAGGCTACTCGAATGCGGATTACGCTAGTAGTATTTTAGATAGAAAGAGTACTTCTGAAACTTGCTAATTTATAGGAAAATGCTTAATGTCTTGGTTTAACAAGAAGAAAGTTTTAGTTGCCTTATCCACCACCGAAGCCGAGTATGTTGTTGTGGGTTATTGTTGCACTAAAGTGCTTTGGAAGAAATAACAATTAAAGGATTACGACAAAGTTGTTGATCACATTCTTATCAAAATGTGACAACACTGGTGCAATTAATCTCTCTAAGAATCTCATCCAACACTCTAAGAGCAAACGCATAGACATTAGGCATCATTTCTTTATAGATCATGTCCAAAATGGTGATGTTGAATTAGAATTTATAGACACAACTCATAAACTTGCAGATATTTTCATTAAACCTTTAAATGAAGAATGATTGAACTTCATTAAGAGATAATTGAGAATGCTTAGTGGAAGCTCGCTAAAGTGAAAAGCTTTATCTTTTGTTTGATTGCTATATGTTTGGTTATATATGATATTTATGCTTAGTTGTCTTAAATTTAGATGAAATTATGTTTTTCTATGTCAAATTGCATAAATTAAGCACCAATAAATTAGGTGGATCATAACTTGAATCATTAAATTTTACTTTTTCAAGATTATCCTTCTTGCCTTATAATTTATGGTCACTATCCTTGACTCACGGTCGCGAATTAAATGTTCATATCACCAGACTAACAAATGTTAATTTACGATCACGAATTTTGCTGCCCACTGTGAATTCAGTCAAAAATTAAAATTTCTGCCTGTTGCATGTGCCGATTCCTAAGGATTTTTGTCAGTTACTCATATTTTTTTGAATTAGCGGTCGCTACTATGGATTTAGCGATCGATAATTCTTGTAACTGCCATACAATTAAGTGATTTTGCTACCAACCATTTCTAACTCTTCATTACTCCAATTTTAGTAGTTTCTAGCCATTTTCACACCCTTTAAATGGCTATATAAACCCCCTAAACAATGATTTTTATCACTTCATTTTACTCCAAATCAATTATCTCTTTCCATACTCTCTAAATTCTCTAAATCTCTCTACTTTCTCAATGGCTCTCAAAAAGATTTCTAGAGCAGAGAAGCATAAGATAGTATCCCAACCATGTGCACCTCTAGCCCTTCATGTTATGAAAGGAATCATAAAGGAGTAGCAGGAATGTTTCAAAGCCAAATATTCCAAAATCATCCTCCTAGATAAAATACCATCAACCTTTCTGCTGGAGACCTTTGGGATTGACAATGAGATATGAACATTCCTCTCCAACTTAGGATGCAACAAGTTCATATTTCGTGATAAACCCGGTTATGAGGAAATTGTAAGGGAATTCATGTGCACGGTGACACTAAGTCACAAAGCATAATCACGAGTCAGGCAATATGGATTAGTATTTCGTGCCTTTAAAGATCCTTATTTTATTACTTTTGAGCAATTGTCAAACCTCTTTAACCTTCAAATCGGAGAAAATATATCGTTCGTTATCTCTACACTTGATGTAATCTATTTTGAGTTTTGGTCCAAAATTTCAATTGAGACCACCCAAAAACTCTCCTAGCCAAATACATCAAAACCCTCCCCTTTTGGATACTCCATCATATCATCATTTTTTTGTAAATGCTAGAGGTGATAGTAATGAGAAAGTGTCTCAAAAGGATCTAGCCTTATTGTTCTGCCTTGTTAACAACAAACCTATCCAAACTGGCCACTATCTATGGATCAATTAATCTACATGAGCACCAAACCATAGAGCCAATTCCTCTTCCCATCACATGTGACAATAATCTACCTCTTTGTTGGAGCTCTTAATGAGGAAAATGAAAAATTCCTCACTAAGAAACTTCTTCCTTCTCAAAACTTCATTGACCTCTCCTACTTGATAAACACTAAAGCCATATATTCAGACACATATGCACATACCCTGGGTGCCTTTGGGGCTAAAAAGATGGAGACATCTCAAGCCTCCAAAAGGAAAAGGCTTATTATTGAAGAATGAGCACCATCAGTCTCTCCTCCTCAGCCATAACCTAAAACCAAACTATCTCTTGCCACCATCAATTGCAAGTTAGACTAGATGATGAGAATGATGAAGAGGAGATTCATTCTCATCTCACCTTCACAACGATATGGTGGATTTATAAGAGAAATTTGGTGTTCCTCCATGTTATCTTCCTAATTTTTGCTGAGTATGAGGATACACATGAAGAGAAAGTCAATGAAGAAGTTGAGGAAGGTGAAGAAGCTAAAGACGGAGGCAACGATGATAAGGAGGATGATTATAGAGATGATGATGACTCTTCAATCTTTTATAATAAGATTTCTTCATATTTTCTCTTTGTTTTATTAATGTAAAGTTATTGATCCCATAACTTGTTTATAAGTAAATAAAGACGTTTGTTTTTTTAAATTCTTTGTCTTATATGATTGATTGAATTTACCTTTCTGATTGTAATTCTTATGTATTTGCTCTTTATGAACACTTATCTATTTGTTATGCATTTGTTCCTTTCCCTTATAAACCCTCTTTTTTATCTTGCCAAAAGGGAGAGAAAGAATCAAGAAATAATCTAAGGGAGAGAGAAAATAATTTACAAGAAAATAGTATAAGTTAAGGGGGAGCATTGTAGTCATACTTAGAAATTTCACTTTGATTGGTTGTATGTCATATGTAGAAAATTTCACTTTGACGTTTGTCTATAAATTTTAAGTATTCATTGAATCATTCACCATTCCAATTTCACAATTTGAAAACTTATGCATTTATTTTCCCTTAGGATCGATCTAAGTTATCAAAATAAAAAAGGGGGAGATTATTGGACCAGGTTGGTTTAAACTAAGTTATGAACCTCTTTTAATCTTAACAATAAAGATTTATCAGTTCTAATGTTTTCATAAGTGTTGTTTTGCATATTGTAAGTTAGATTTTTTCGTTGAAAATAGGATGGAATTCAAAATCTCTAGCAATGTAAAGATCATCCAAATTTGCGGTGTGTGTATGGTAAATTGTGATCGCAAATCAATCACAAGAAAGGATGAAGCTAGGCTAGAGGAACTCATGGGCTATTTCACTGCCGCGAACCATCCAAAGACTGCAAAGCTTTAGTCACATACAAATTCACGATGAGTGTAACATCCTTATCCCTATTTATTGGCATTATCACATGAATATATTCATTGCACAAATGACATGAAATCACATATGAGCATATGCACTGTATCAACTGATATGAAATCTCACATGAACATATGCACAGGATAAATAATCATTTAGACATGTGAATTGTAAAACAATGACAATTGCATCGTTGCATTTGGGATGCTTGAACATATATACAATGTTTGCATAGTTATATGACAAATTATTTCATGTTGTGTGCTTATTATAGCATCATAAATATTGGTGTTTGAGAGCTCATCTAAAAGTATAAAGAGCATCTAGAAATTAGAGAATGGACGAAGGTGATGAAGGAACGAAGAAAAAGGACTAAAAGCAAAACTGTTTAACTTTCAACCAATAGGAACAAGCCACCAATCTTTTGTCCTATTAGAGTAAGAATATAAATTATAATTATCTGCCATTATGGGCTGGTAAAAGAGGTGATAAGGTTGAAATACACCAGATGAAAGATAGAGAGAGAGAGAGAGCTAAGGAAGAAAGAAAGAAAGGAAGAAAGGAAGAAGAAGAAGAAGAAGAAGGAGAGGAAGAAGTGTGGGCTGCCTAAGGTTTTCCAATTTTGGGACAATAGGTAAGTCATTTATCTTCTTCTCAACTGAAATTAATCTCTCATGACATGTTAATCATGCATGGTTAGTGAGAATTATGGAGTAATTGAGGTAGAGCTCTTGGATGGAAGTTATAAACTAAGAAAACAAGAGCTGATTCCGTTGAGTTTTCTGTTAGAGCAGCATTTTACACCCATGATTTCATAACCCTATAA
>CATIWR010033133.1:0-21933 GCA_949677035.1 Omphalea diandra
GCAATCTTGGTTCTAGGCCTTCTCGCCATACTGGGGTTCCTTATCTATGTCCAAGCATTGTAGATGTCCAGTGAGTATGTTTTACAATTTTTTAATTAATATGTGACTTATGTTTATTATATATTTATCTATATTTATAAAATATATTTATTTTTAGAGTGAAAAATTAGGTCGTGATGCTACACATTTTGAGGTGTTTAAGTATACACACGTTAGTTAAAAGAATTAACAATACATCAATCAGCGGTCTATGGGTGTAGCTGTAAGTTTTATTAAGTTGAATCATTTTATATTTCACCTTCATTAATAATTAATTTTATTTATTTGATGATTTCTAATTAAATTTTATTTCACTTCTCACTAAATTATAGGATAACTACTACTTTTCATATGGGAGGGCAACTCAGCCTGAGGAGGGCTCCTCAGAGCCACTTCAGCCCAATGAGAAGGAGATATTTTTGTAGGCTACAGGTGGATAGAAAAAGAGACACGTCAACGACATAGGTCAACTTGTATCTGCATCATATGCTTCAACTTGTGCTTTCCGTCCGACATATGATGCGAACTTGCGAGCTTCCATTGTTTGGGAGGTTCAACATGATTTTTAGACGAGGATGAATGAGCAAAGGTTGTCCTTTGAGCATCAGTTTAGGGAGTAGAGGCAGCAGATGGAAGAGATGCATCGACTCATTATGAAGCTGACCTGTGGCACTGAGGTTTAAGTTATATCTACTCCCTTTGATTAGTCATCCCCACTAATGCATATTCGAACGATCCTACTGATGGACCGGTCTAATTTTTTTTGTACTTATGTACTTTATACATTATATTGTGTTATTTTTTTTATTTATACTTTCTTGTATACATTGAGATATTTATTTATTAATAATAGTATTATTTTTGATATTTCATCCTTATGATAATAATTGAATATTTAAATAAATATTCAATTATTAATATATATTCATTAAATGCATATAAAAATATTCAAACATAAATGCAATTATAGGTATAAATTAAAAAAAATAGAAAAAAATTTAGCGATGCACATCCACGTCCGTTGTTAGAATGACAAAAATAACGATGAAAATTATTGTTTATCACTATACATGCAAAATTAATGATGGACAACATTCCACTATGAAAAAAGCCTACAATATATACTTATGTCATCGGCAATATAGCGATGGATTTAGCAACAGATTATATCGGTCGCTTATGTAACATTAGTCGCTAAAATCACGTGATTATACCACCACCTTTGTGACTAATTTTCGTAGCAGATCCACCATTGTTCTTAGCGACGGACTGACTTAGTTCGTTGTTATCTTGTTTACCAACCACAATTTTAACAATAAATCACGACTGTCGCTAAATGCATATAGTGACGAATTTTATTTGTTGCTAAAACATGTCAATTTTGCAGTGTCCCTTTGACTTCATTCAATTCATGCCCAAGATTTCTAGGATGAATCTATCCATTTCCATTGGAGTTTTCGTATTGAAAAGGATGTTTGATTTACTATTGACCATTTGTACTAAAGCATGACAACATTAGGCGAACACTTGTTTTGATTTTTTAGCTTCATCATAACTTGCACTTTCATAAATAAGCATATCATCTACAAACAACACATTATAATTATCAATTATATTAAATTTTGAGACCCAATAATAGCCCTACCTTATTTATTGTCTTAATCATTGTCATTATAACCTTAAACACCAATAAGAATATGTATAGGGATAAGAAATTCCAATGCCTTAGACATTTTAATAGGGAGAAATAAGGCATTGGGATTCCATTCACTAATATTGAATACTGACACACTGTATGATCCACTTGGCCTAAGTCTCGCTAAATCGCATCCTTTGTTATCATACACTCAATAAAGGATCACTCTATCCTGTCATAAGTTTTGTTCATACCTGTTATGTGCCATCTTATTAAAGAGCTAATTCTCACATAATGAAACACTTTATAGGGTATTATCAGATTATCTAAAATAACATGGTCTAATACAAAAATTGATTGGGTTAGGCTAATTATGTCATCAATCTATGGTTTAAGACAATATAGTTAGCATTTTAGCAATAGTTTTGTATAAGAAGTTGTACAGGCTGATAGGAATATACTAATTTAAGGATTTTAAGGAGTGGTTTTTTGGAATAAAGGTAATATGAGTTCAGTTTATTTCCTTGAAATAGGAGCACATAGATAAAAAATCATATTTGTAGTAACCATATGATTTATTAAGTTACAAACCTTTTTTTAAAAAGTTAGATTATTAGTTTTATAGAGTGAGTTGAAGTGACCCTATACTAGACTATTCAACATCTTTTCTCTCTCTGCCTAACTCCTTCCTGCAGCATTCAACCTCATCAAATGATTTTGTTATCACCTTTGAGTAGTAAACGCATGAAAAAATTGGGTTTTTGTATCCCAAGCATTGAGCCACCATATACGTGATTTTTATTGCCAATGAGCTTCTTCCTTTTCCACACATGGTTAAAAGACTATAGAAGCCTTTCTTACTCAGCTTTATGTTTTGGAATTACAAAATTGAGCATTTCAATTTTTCCTTCAATCCTCTTAATTTCCTCTATAGAATTACAAATGCATCTTTTACTCCACTCATCAATTTTGGTCTATAACATTTCAACTTTTGCATATTTTTATACATCCTATATGTCACATGTTTTGATTATCATGTCGAAGTAACTTCTCCATACTATTGGTGACTTAACCATTTTGCTTTAAATCTAAAATGCCTTCTTTATCTCTTAAGTCAAAGACTAAAATTTAGGACAATAGTTCTATTTCTATGGTTTAAGCCCAACAAATTTTCGTGAATTACTAAAGCAATAGGAAACATCTCCCTCCATTCAATTGAAACTAAAGCCCTATATGGCCTCTATCATATCCTTTCCCCTTTCATTGCTTTTATTAGGTAAAAATATCTCCTTTATACTCCAAATCAATTAAAGCTTCAAGATACTGCTAAATTACCATAGCTTCAAACTTCTTCCTCCTTTTTTTTGCCCCTCCTTTATTGAATTAAAATTCCCTATAACTACCTAAGGTTTTTCCATTGGTTTTAAAGAAATAAGCCATACCATATGGCTTCTTGCTTCTAATATTTTGTATCCTCATAGATAAAGTGGCAATCCACTCATATTGGTCTTCATTTAACTTGCATTTTACATGAATGAACTTTTCGCTTTTAATTCAAACATCCAACTTAATATCTTTAATCCACTAAAAATGGGATTAATATAATTTGTTTTACAACAATGACATCTCATTATAATTAAATCAGTGTAGCTTAACTTCTTCTTATTATCTATCAAGAAAACCAAAACTTGGTGTTGCTTTTGATAGACCTTGTGCAGAGCTTCAACTATCAAGGTACTACCCAACCTTAATAGTTCTAAGTCATAGCTAACGCCTATTCCCTTGTAGTTGTAGGCTAGCCACCACTTCTTTTCAACATTTAAACTTTGAAGGGAAGATCGATTTCCTCTTTCATTCATCTTCCTTATTGATTCTTATCAACTTCTTTTCTACTAAGATCACTTCCTAACCTAAGATGTGATTTCCACTTTTCTTACCCTTTTGCTTTCAATATTTAAGCAAACATGCTTGTCCTTAAAGTTTTAAAAGAGAAAAGGCTCTTATAAAGAAACATTCAAATCATTTTTGTTATCTTTAGATGTCAGAATAAGGTTATCTAAAAGGCAAAACGAGTGCATCAAGATCCTAGGTTTTTTGAAAAGAATGGAAAGAAGGTTATAAGCCCTTCTCTTATTGAGAGGGGTTTTAGGTAGGCTATGTTTGCAATTGCAATTAACTACCTTAATAGTTAGGCTCAGATTATGGTTTGTGCTTATGGTTTCTAAACTAGATAAATTTAAGGGTTGAATATGTTAATGGCATATACTTTGGCCTTTTACTCCCTTAAAAGTTAGGCTTTTTTATTCGGGGTCAAATGTTTTAGTCCTTTGAGCTTTTGGTTTTATTGAGTTTTAGGCTTAGTTTATGTCTAATAAGACAGGTTAAGAAGTTCAATTACTAGCCTCACTTACCTTACTAGCATTCAATATGGCAATATCTATAGCATAGCTCAGAGCTTCGCTATCATTTAACATTGCAAAGGCTGAATTTTCGATCATTATGTTGTCTCGTTTCATATTCCTTCTTCTCTCTTCTCTCCTCCCTTGTTTGCCAAAATTAGGGTTGATGTCATTCCCTATATGAGAAGCCGCTCATTAGTACCTTGACTTAGTTCCACCATATCAAGTTTATTCTTCACCTAAAATGGAGTATATGCCTTTAGCCATGGCTCATATTTTCTTTAATGCAAACTCTAAGGTTCCAGAATCCCATATTCATAAATTTGTATCACATGACCTAGACAACAACAACCAAAGCAGACATCTGGTAGCCTTTTTATTTAATAATAACCCACTAATCTTTTTCCTTATTCTTCTTAACCATAAAACCTAAAGTAAAAGGTTATTCAATTTCCACTTTAAACATTTAATTAGAGGAAAAACAGACATAATTGCTTTAATGTTAGTATAGGATCCACCTCAACACATTCCTCAAAAAGGCTCCTAACTCTATTTGCATTTCTTGGTTAACTTGTGAGGGAGGAAGTCTATGGACCTAAATTCAGAACATGGTATAAGAAAAGTCTATCTTTGATACGACTTTGTTTGAAGGCTAGTTTTTAAGTAGGAAATATGCATTTAAGACTAACCATGGCCTTTGTAATAATTTCTCATTGCTAAAACTAATTTTGAAAATTTTTTGGACTAAAGAAATCTTCTTCAATCATTTACCAAGATTTTCATCATGAACTTCTCCACCTTTCTTGGTGAGAAGGATTTGTTTGAAAAAGTTTTTTCAGTTAGGTTACAAAGGGAAAGCTTTAGTCCAACATTTTTCAAAATTAAAACTAATTTTCAATGTAAAGATTGAAGAAGATTTCTTTAGTCCAATAATTTTTCAAAATTAGTTTTACACCATGATTAATTTTTAGTAAATGATTGAAGAAGATTTCTTTAGTCCAACATTTCTCATTGCTAAAGTTAATTTTGAAAAATTGTTGGACTAAATAAATCTTCTTTAATCATTTACCAAGATTTCATCATGAACTTCTCCACCTTTCTTGGTGAGAAAGATTTGTTTGACAAAATTTTATCAGTTAGGCTATAAGGGAAAGCTTTCCTAAAGCAAGGGTCTAAGTTAACAAGCTTAAAAATTAGTTTCTTAGGTTGTTGATGAGAAATTAATGATTATGCTTATTTTTGGGTGGCTCCAAAACGAAATTAACAAAGAAAAGGGGAGTATACTCATCCATATGTGATAGAATTATTCTAAGACTGCAATTAAACAGCTTGCTTATTTGAGCATAACTAAATAACTTGCTTATTAGTTTAAGAATGAACTCTTCAATTATCAATCATCTTAAAAGAAAAGGCTCCAGAATTTTCATTAGAATTACTTTTATTTTCCTTTAACAATGTGTCAAATATTTATGAGATCATATAACAATTGAATATTAATTTTTTCGGAGGTTTTGCGTTTTCTCTCTCTATGTATAAGCAAGAAAAAAAAAATTATTATATCAAAAGGACAGAGCAGGCCTAACATATTGCCCGCCTCCAAATATGAAGTGGACTATTTCGCTACGTACTATTGGGAGACAAAAAAAAATCAGCCCAAATTATTATTATTATACCCAAACTTCAGTACTTTTCACACTTAAAAATAATTTTATTTCTCATATTTTCTCCCACTAAATATAGATTTTTAAGTAAGATTTCGCTACCTTACATAACACAAATTTGAAAAAAATTATTATTAGACAGTTTGAGAAATAGAATAAAACAATCATGATATTCATCACTTATATCATCCTATCTCATTGTCCTTTAGTTCCGTTCACGATTTTTCTTCTTTTTCATTTTTGTAAATTTTCACAATTTTAAGTAATTATACATTAATTATTATTGAATATAAATTTCGAAATATTGCATCAGAAAAGTAACAATAACTTAATTTAGTTCATAAGCTCAATGAAATTCCAATATAATTACACTACTTCAAATTTATCAATAAAATCGCTACATTTTAATTTTATCTAAACATGATCACTTAATTTGATACAATTATTAATAAGATCACTTATAGAAATTATCAATAGAAGAAATATTTACTTGATAAGATATTATGGTATAATATTGCTAATTTTATATCAACATTTAGCAGGTTCAATAATTATCAAAAAGATCACTTATAGACTTATCAATAAAAAAATAAAACAGAACCTTTCAGTGAACTTAAATTTCATTAATTGTATTAAAATTATAAATCATTCAATGATTATAAATATAACTAAATTTATAATTTATATTATTTAGATCCTTCTGCAGAATATCACAAACACCTTAGCTTGTTATCAGGAAAGCAGAGCACTACCCAACAGACGGCACAACACAATAATTTCAACTATGCAAACACTAAATCTCCCAGTATAATCTATTTACATAAATAAAATCTATTTACGCTATCTGTAAGTGTCAGATGCTCTAAAGAAAATGCAAATAATTTGAAGCCCCACTACAAATACTTAAAGAGGTGCGTAGCCTCAAGAACGCATTCTTATAACACATCAAACCAATCCACAAGCCTAATTCTCGTTCCAATGCTTTGGCATGGCTTTAACCTGCCGAAGCATAACCAGCCCCAAGGATCAACCGCAAGTTTTATTAGCTCAGCCACATATGATTTGGCAACTTAAATATCTGTTCGAGCCGTTCATTGCCCCCTCTTTCATATTCTAATACAGGGGCATAAATACTACCACTCGATAATTTAGAAATGGCCTTGCATACATATGCATTAATATTTTCTGTTCCGTTCAATGCCCTTCTCACATTACACAAGTTATAGATACTATCAATTTAGTTGGTTATAAAAAGGCATTCATAACTAGAAACAAAAAACATAAACTTTTTATAATAGCAACCCTCGGAATAATGTAGCATACACTCGGCATATTCCATCATCATCCAACATAGAATAAAGAAAACTTAAGAACACCAGAAGCTAATTTTATGCAAGTCAACAAACCAACATCACTAGGATTTATCAGTTGAAATATATTCTCAACTTCAAACGGGTTTTACGCAAACATAAGAAGATAATGCACTGAGCAGAGGTTCCAGTCAAGGTGCAGCTCAGAAACCATGGATTTTTATATTTTCCTTCTTCACAATGCCAGCCTGTCACGACAAATTAAAAAAAAAGAGTTAAAATTCCAGTTGCACTTAACCCACCATCAGGAAGAGATATCCAAAAGAGAGTAGAGTATGCCTAGAGTTTGGATAGGCACCTTCATTCAAATATATGTGACTGAAATTTACCTGAACAAGGAAAGTGGACACGTTCTTCCGCTGATCACCTTGAAGCTGAATAACCTACACAAATGCAGTTGAATGCATGTGTTAACAGAAAAGCATCAACAGAAAAAATTTATTTGATAGGAGAATATATACGCACCTGCCCTAATTCAGGGTCCTGCACCACTGTACCATTGCAGCAGAATTCTTTCTTGAGATCCTTGAGTATCTTGTTGTAGCTGAATTCCTTTTTCAACCCCTGCACAGTGGTCAAGCTTTTCCTACCATTCCTTTGCTGTATACGTATATGCACATACTCTTTTGCACCAGCACCTGAGTCTTCAGCATTTGCATCAGCAAAAGGATCTGCGACAACAAGGCATTAGTTAGATCTTTGTCTTTCTATAAGAATGCACATTCAATAAAAAAAATATAAAGATTTCATAACCATTGATTCCACAGTTTCAAACAATTTCCCATCATGGTCTAGGACAAACTTGTACAGGTTTCTTATATTTAGTATAGAGAAAGGTTGATTTCAACAAAAAATGATTCCACTGCACCAGAAAAATCAAACTTGAAAGCATCAGATGTTTCGTAATGTGAGCAGGCTTACCAAAGGTAGTAGGAATTTCAGCTTCGAGCTCAGACATGAAACTTGGCTTTGATCGAAGAAGCCTAACAACCAGAATGCTCAGACCTGAAATACAATATTAAATTCCACATCAGCAATGACCACAAGTAATTATTGAAATTGATGGCAGATGTTAGAAAGAGATGAATGTTCCTGCAGTTTCTGGCCTACAATCCTTTCCAACTCAATTAAATAGTTTTTGCAGCAGGATCTTAAAATCACTCAGTTCCACCACAAGATGGAACAGCAGGCTAACATAAGATTCATAGCATTCAACAAAAAACCCACAAACTAATCCCTGCTTCCTCTAAGGATACAGACAGAAGCCCATCACACCACTAATCAACATGGAATTAACAAACTCGCAGAAAAACATTGACAGCAACAACCCAAGTAAAAGAAGCATCATACGACTCACGACAGACATGATGAGGTATACCAATCCTCAAACTTGTCAAAAAGAGGAAACATATAACACATGCAACATACAAACAACAAAGAGAGGCTATCCTAGCCACGCTCCATGCACATAACACATCAAAAAAAAGTAAACAAAGCTCAATAGCAATAAATGCAATCAATTCATAATCAACCTAAAGAGAATCACATAAAAACCGGAAGACTAATAGGAAAGCAAACAAGTAAAGTTGGACTAGGGTTGTGTTGATCACACGCACATCAATTCATTTAATTTTAATCATATATTCACACCCCCCAAATTAACACTTTCATCAAATCTATCCATAATAGTAGTCACCAAATCATATTCTAATAACACAACACCCATCAAAATCCACAAATTCCAAACAATTAATTAACAAGACTAAAAATAATAATCAAGATCATTTCTTGACTGACATGAAACCAGAAACAATCGATCTGTCAAACTATAAAGATCTGCCAATTCGAATAAAAATAGATAAGCAGATAAAACAAAAATTAGAGAGAGAGTTCGAGATCAAGTGCAAATAATTACCAGATCCAAAGATTAGGGTTTCCGAATCAAGAAATTGAAGGATTAGAAAGAAACCCTAAAATCAGATATGAGTCTGAGCGCTCTGTTTGGGCCGCTCGTTCGTTCGCGTCGCCAGAAAATGAGAGAGAGAGAGTGATTATCGACAGAGACTTTAGATATAATAAAAAGAGTGGACTGTATTTTTTATCTTTTTAAAAAAAAATTAATTAAATAATTAATACTCTCTCAGTTTTGACTATTTTATTACTTTAATCAAATTAAATTGCACGCATTTTAATGCAAAGGAGGGGTATCCTGCTTTGAGAATTAGGGTTGTGTGGAGCACGCTCTACGTGTTGATTGGGGTTTTTAGAGGTGGCAGTTGGAGAGAGCGGGTAGCGACATATTTGGAAACGCGCGCAGAGTGTGCTAAGGGATCTGGAAAACGGTGAAATTGTCTTTTGACAAAATTTCGAAGGTGGAGGAAAATATTGCATTGTTTTGTTCGGATAGACATGTCCTGGAAGGACGAATTCGTAGCGTAGATGCAAAGCTATCAATCAAACGACGACGTTGTCCAATGTTATGGACCTATGGTAAAAGTGAAAATATCCAAATTTGACCCATGCAAATTGGTATCTTCTGTTTTTTTTTTTTTTTTTTTTTTGGGGTCCACAACGGCGTAGCATTAAATATCAATCAACAGAAATAATATATAGCGTGAGACTTATTACTACGTAAAAACGCTATATGGCGTGAGGCTGATTACCACAGGAAAATTGAAACAAGGTGATTTTGTTATTTTGGTCAAATTGAAGAGCATTTATCAAGTGGTCTTTGCTTTAAAGGTAATTATGTAAATTAGCTATTCAATTTAAGAGCTTTAAATCATTCTAGCCATTATTTTCACATGGACATGATATTATTTCCACAACGGCGTCGTTTTAAATGATAATTATGTATTTTACTTAATTACGAGTTGCCCTAGTTTTTTCACTTTTCGTTCTTCATTTTGTGTTATCGTCTCTCATCTTCATCTTTCTCTTTCTCTTTTTCTTCTTCTTTGAGAAGGGGGCTGGAAATGGCAGTAGTTTATGTCATAACAATCAGCGATTGAAGTTGATAAAAGAAAAAGGAGGAGGGAGAACAGATAACATGGAGATGGCAACTCTGATGTGGTCAGATGAGGATGTTGCTAGATTCATGAGTCTAATCCTTTTAGGTATTTTCCTTTTTTTAAAAAATATTTCTTTTATTTTCTTCTTTCTGTGAAGAGAGAGGCCTTCTGCAGCTGATGAAATTAACCATATTGTAGTAGTATGTTTGCACTCGAGAAATTAACCATACTACAAATTATGAATGCTATTTTACAATTACGAATATTAAGAATACCTCTCCTTTCTCAGAAATTAACCATTCTGCAAAATCACTCTTCTTATCGCACTTGAGTTTTTCTAGTATGGTTATTATTGCAGGACAAAGAGAAGAGAGAAATTTAGACTTGAGACTCAAATTACATTTTTGTTGGCTTTACGGGAGATTAGAGATGATCAATCATTGTTATTACCTTTCAAGTTTGATTATTATAAACTGTTATTTTGTTCCTATTTTTATTTTCTTGAATATAAATATTTATTTTTGGTTAATTTATATTAAGTTGTGCTTATATGTATTTTTGAATCGCTCTCTAATTTATGCATGACCCTAAGTTCTTATTGCTGTGCCGCTCTCATTCTTGGCTCAATTTTTATCACCCAACACCGATCTAAAGATCTTTGGAAGTCTTGATGTTGATTTCAATTTTATCGTCCTCTAGCAATGTTTGTTGCCTTTGATTGTATATATGTTAATCTTTAGCTTTTTTTATTCACATTTAACAGTTTTGTCAGTGAGATTAAAAGCAAACGCCTTTTGGTTGCTTCACCTTAAGAGGCAGCCAGTTATATATATATATATATATATTAAACCTAAAAATTGACGACACTTATTGTTTGAATGATTTATTCTTATCTAATTAGGGCCCATGATTAAAAAAGCTTTTTACTATTTTATCTTTTAATTAAAAATTATGGCAGAGTGGGTTGTACTATTTTATATCTCCTTTTCTATCTCTTCTGCTACTTTTCTGTTTTCCTTTTTTGTGCTTTTCGGGTCTTTCACTTTCTTTTTACTATCTCCATTAATTTATTTTAGGTCTCTCACTCTCTCTCTATTGTCTCCATTAGACTTAAATGATAAAGAGGCATCTTTTTGTCTCTTTTGGGTCTCTCCCTCTCTCTACTGTCTCCCGCAGTCTTCAATAGTAAAAATGTATGAAATAAAATCCTTCTTTAAATTTATTTATTTTGTTTTTTTATTCTTTTTCTTCTTTGTTCTTTCATTTTAAAAAATCAATAATTAGTTAATTTTATATATGGCTTTGTTCTTGAATTCTTTAGTATGTTATTCTTTTTTTTTAATTTTAATATTCTTTATTTGTTATATTACCATATATATAATATATTACTTTTAAGTTACTAATTGTTTTACCAAAAATTATGATTTTCTTTTATTTGCTAAAATTTTAAACTATATATTTTTTAAAATTTCAGTCTTTTTATTCTTTATTTTAATTTTTTTTTGTTACATATATATATTTTATTTGTTGTATTATCTAATATATTCCAAATTTCATCTAATTCTAATTTTTTAATTTGTTGAAAATTTTTAATTTTTTATTCTTTAAACTTTCTAATTTGTTTTATTAATTTTTGATTTATTTAGTTTTAATGTTACACTTTTTTTTCTTATTCATGTTACACAAACTGTCATAAATTTAAACATACAATATGAACGTGGCTTTTTATTTTTTAACTTTTTATTTTTCTTTTTAATTCTTTAGACGGCAAATGGTTGTAGTAAGAAAAAAGATTCTGCTTGGAAATATAATATCTTAGAAAATAAAAAAGATACAAATTTAGTTACACATAATTTTTATGGTAAAATTATTGAGCGTGGGATATATAGAGGAAAATCGCATTAAATTGGAGGTAAAAGGAATGCAAAAGCTTGTTTGAAATGTCCAGATCACATTAAGCAAGAGTTGGGACAATATATGGAGGGGAAAAAAAGAAAAGTGAAGAGGAATAAATTGAAGGTGGTGATGAGGAAGAAATTAATCCATATAGGAAGAGAGCTAAAGGTCAAATGAATGTGGAGAATACATGTGGAATTAAGAAGCCAAAACAAAGAGGTCCCAAGAATTTGTTTGTAACAAAAAAAACCTGAGGTAATGGTTGAGTTAAGGAAAAAAAAGTAGACTCAGACAAACTAAAATAAATGATTCCTTAGACAAAGAGAAGAGAGTCATAGCATATCAATACATTAGTAGATTTTTCTACCAAGCTAAAATTTCATTTACTTATGCTCGATTGGATTCTTTCAAATGGATGATTGAAGTTGTTAAGTAATATGACCCAAATTTGAAGTCTCCTAGCTACCATGAATTTAGGGTCCCAATTTTGAAGAAGGAAGTAACATATACAGATGAATTACTACATAATCACAAAAAAGCATGGGTAAGACATGGTTGTTCTATAATGTCAGATGACTAGTCTAGTAGAACCAATAACACTTCAATTAATTTTTTTTGTTAATTTTCCTATGAGAACAATATTTGTTAAGCCAATAAATGCATCATGCATTATAAAAACTAGTGAAAAAAATATTTAATATGCTTGACAAGTTTATAGAGCATGTTAAGGAAGCTAATGTTGTGCAAGTTATAACTTATAATGGATCCAATTTCAAATTGGTTGTTGAGCGATTGAAAGACAAGAAGCCTCGTTTGTGTTGGACTCCATGTGCAACACATTGCATTGATATTATATTGGAAGATATTGGAAAGATAACTAAAGTTCAAAAAACTTTAAAGAAGGCTATCAATATGACAGGTTACATGTATAATAAGGGGGCTTACTGAATATGATAAGAGAGTTCACAAAATGAAGATAGTTGATTAGGCCAGGAAAAACAAGATTTTGTACTTCTTATCTAATACTATAATATATCCACCAATAAAATAATACATTGAGATCTAAGTTCACTTCACAAGAGTGATTGTTAACAAATGGCCAAAGGAAGCAAAAGGGAAGCATGTTATGAAATTTGTTTTGATGCCTTCCTTTTGGAATAATGTGGTATACATACTTAAGTTTATGGGCCCTCTTGTTTGAATTCCTAGGCTTATTGATAACAAGAGAAGACTAGTAATGAAAAACATTTATGAAGCGATAGGTAGATCTAAGGATGCTATTGTAAAAGCTTTCAATGGAAATGAGAGAAGTACAAACAGATTTTTAAAATTATTGATTCTAGATGGGAATACCAACTTCACTGACCCTTGCATGCAAATGTCCATTTTTTGAATCCAAAATTTTTCTATGGCAATCCAAGTATAAAGTTTGATGAGGAGATAACAAGTGGACTCTATTCCTGCATTAGAAAATTAGTTATTGATCAGGCTATGCAAGACAAAATCATGGATGAATTATCTTTGTATAAGAGAGCTTAGAACCTTTTTGGCAACCCAAGGGTAATTAGATCTTGAAGGACAAAAGCTCGAGATAAAATACTAAACTACTAGTACATAACTACAATAAAATATTAGTACATTATTTTGTTTATAGGCTAAATAATTTTTAATTAATTTGTATTCTAGCTAAATGGTGGGGTTTATATAGTAGTACTACTTCAAATCTTCAACAATTAGCTATTAGAATTCTTAGTTTAACATGTAGTTCATCAAGAAGTGAGCGGAATTAAAGTGTCTTTTAAAGTTTTGATAAATATGAGTTTATTTAGTCATTAATCAAGTATTATTGCTTTTTTTAGATTCATACAAAGAGAAAGAATAGGCTTGCACAACAAAGGCTCAATGACTTGGTTTTTGTGAAGTATAATCAAGCTCTTAAAGCTCATTATGATTGAAGATATGTTGTTGATCCAGTTTCATTGGATGATAAAAATGAAAGTAATGAATGGTTACTTAGTAAAATAAATGGTGCTACAAGTGAGGAAAATGTAGAAGATGAGATGGTATTTGTAGATAATGATGGTAATGGTTTGACTTGGGGAGTTGTGCCAAAAGCAAATAGCATTAGAGAACTAACTATGTATACAAGGAATCAAACCAAGTCAATGAAATCAAAAAGACTCAACTTCACAACTTTGTCTCAAAGATTTTGAGGATGACTTGGATGATTATGAGATGGATGTTGAAGGATATGATTGTAGTTACAACGATCAAAGTGTTGAGGACTTATGAGAGGAGTCTGACAATGGTATCTAATTTAGGCTATTTGCTATTATTGGTTTTAAATATTAGATTCCTAATTAATTCTATAGACTTTTTGTTTTTGAGTTTGACAATAGTATTTATTTTTAGGCTATTTGCTGTTATTAGTACTTTTTTATAAGTTTTAATTGTTATTGGATTTATATTTGCCAAAATTATGTCTTCTTTTAGTATTGATATATTATTAATTAATTATTATAAAGATTTTGTTATTTTGCGCTTTACTTTATTCAGGCGAATACTTTTTTTGCGCTTTACGCTTCAAGGCAGTATGGAAGCATATCACCTTGAGTGCGCCTTTCATTTTTAACTACAGTAAAGTTTGTATAATCAAAACATTATTAAAGCATTTGTTTTATTCTACTGTTTCCATTTACACTCTTCAAACATTTTGTTAACATTGTAATCTTCTCCTACATTGTTATTTTCCATTTAAAGCCCTTTTACAATCCAAACATGAGTGGCTGAAGTTTTTAATGCTAACGTTAAAAGCATAGGTAGAAGTTTAGGCTTTTAAAGTATTTGCTAATATTATATCTACTCCAATATTGTTATTTTCCATTTAAATTCTTATTCTAACCAAACATAAGTGGTCGAAGTTTCAATGCTAAGGTTAAAAGCGCAAATAGAAGTTTAGAAGCATACACTCGCCCATTGGGGCTTGAACAGAGATGATTTAAAGATTAGGGTTAGAAACATAATGTCTTTGCTTGATAAACTGAAATTGACTTAGAGACATTGTAGTGGACAAAAAATTACATATGAATTCAGTGTTTTGTGGGGTTAGTAGCATTTAACAATAATGGAGAACTAGAAAAGAGAAATGAAATAGAAAGTGCATGCAACTACAAGTTTAGCTTAAAAGAACCAAACATTATAACAACGTCATTTTGGTGTCAACTATAGAAATTTTATTTTTTTTGCCATTTTTAAATGATGTAATTTACTCCATGTTTGTAGAAAGTTGTTAAAAAGAATTAAAGGTAACATAGGTTAGATTTCATATATATCGTTTCATATTTATTGTGTTTTTATCTATTGCATTGTCAATATATGTTTTGTGAGTGTTTGGTATGGATTAAATAACCTTTTTTTTTACTGTGTTTTTATGTATTGTGTTGTTAATGTATGTGTTATGAATGCTTAGTGTGAATTAAATAACTTCTATAACCTGAATTTGAGACAAAATATCAAAAAGTTTAGTGAATGATGAATCCTATACACTTATTTCACCTTTAAGCCGACATTTTTGGCAAATTGTGTTCCTTGTTTCACTAGATCATTGTTTTTCTCCCAACATTTTCTCATTAAATTTATTCAATTATAGCAATGGCCCAGCCTACATAAAATTTTCAAACTAGGTATCATATTGAGAATATTTTATAAGAGACCTTCAAACAGATGGGCATGTCAAACCCCGATTATTCATATGAACAGGCCTAAAATGGACCATATCAAACTAGAATTCGATTTTGCCATAGAGGATGTAGAGGTAGTTAAATATGTGATTGAACTAGTTTCTAAGTGGTTCGAAAGCTTTGAGGGCACAAAAGATAATGTCGCAGTTAAAGCTTTAGATGCTTTGCGAGAAATGTGCAACATTGAAATTATAACTGTAAGAGCACGGAAATCTATAACCGTTTTTATTATGCTGTTTGTGACAGACTAAAGAGGCTAATCGACTTTATTGACCAGTCTATACAGATTAGGGACCATGGCTTTGCAGCTGCAATTGCCATCAGAGATCAGATAATAACTGCCCAAACTCTTGCAATTGCATCCCTAAATAAAGCAATTGAATCCCATACTCAGACTACTGTAGGAATTTTAGGCCAACTTGAAGGCCTCTATGAAACCTACCAAGGGCGAGACTTAAGAAGTCAGAAACTGGAACGTAGGCTGATTAAGCTGGTGAGGTACATGGTCCCACCTTAGGTGGCTATGCCAAGGCTTTTTGGGTGTAAGGGGAAGTGGGGCTTGAGCGGTTTGTAGCTAATCATTATATTCTCTGTTTTCGTTCTGTTCCATAGTTGCTGGGCTATGGTCAATTATGGAACTATAAAGTTTTTTAAATCAAGTTTGAAGACTGTAACTGATGACAATATTTTGACTGTTATTGACAACTTTGATGCAGAGAGATTCTCAAAATAGTTTGGTATTTTCCAATATTGGTTTTAGTGTTTTATGGATTATTTTTTGTTTATCTGGCAACTAGAAAGTAGTACATGAATAAAAAATGACACATAATATACATCATTCACTTCATTTATGAAACTTTAATCCCATTTTATACAGCACATATATTGCTCAAACCAGTCATCTATCACATAAATCAGTAAAGTTAAGGAGAAGAATAATTTTGTTTTTGTTAAATACATTATAGTATGGAGACTATTAAAGAAAACATGGAAAAAAAAAAGCTATTAAATATGTATCTATTCCCACATAGACATGCATCGGCTGTTCATCGGTTATTGTGCATAATTTATCACAGTATTTATATGCACATATATACATATAGCATTTCATACAGTTTATATGTTTAGTAAATCCCTTGCGTTTATATTGTGTGTGTGTGTAGAGAGAGAGAGAGATATAACCTTTGTTGCTCGAACTAACCTGCATAGCTCAATACAACCATGCCAATCTAACGCAACTGGGAAACCCATAAGTCATCAAATTAAATCACCCTAGCTTACTATATCTCCTGCAATTTGCAGAAGAAAGAAGCTCCTTAATTTTACCCCAAAAAAAATAATAATTAAAGTGACTAGCTCATGAGTCAAGACATTTCAGTACCATGCACAAAAACTTCTACGTGTAGCTCCTGAATCAACGGGTAAACCTAAACTCAGGTTCATCCAAAACAGAGTCATTTCATTTAACACGTACTCACCACGCAAGCCCCTAAACTTTTCTATAATAGTCTTCACATCTCCCACCATGCCACTCACCTATCAAACCTGAACAATCTTCTCATTTTACTTTCATTACTACAACAATGGCAAAGCTCATCATCCTCATTGCCTCCTTCATCGCCCTCCTCTTCCTGGTGGAAGCCTCCATCTACCGCCACAGTTATCATCGACGACGAGTCCCAAAACCCACGCACCAGGCAGGAGGGCTGCCGCGACCAGTTCCAGTGCCAGCAGGATCTGAGGGCCTGCTAAGAGTACCTCAGGAGAGAAACTGCGTCTCGCCAGGGCCGTGATGTCAACGACGACGACGACCAGCAGAACCACCACCAGGAGTGCTGCAGCCAGCTGCAGAGGATGGACACCGAGTGCCGATGTGAAGGTCTGAGGATGGCCATTGAGGAGCAGCAGAGGCAAGGACAGATTCAGGGAGAGGATATCAGGGAAGCTTTCAGGGCGGCTCAAGACTTGCCATCCCTATGTGGTGTTCCCCCTAGCCAATGCCAGTTCAGGGGCCGCTCTTTCTCGTTCTGAAGAGTTGGTGGTTAAGGTGACCGGCTGGCAGGCGCCCAGGCACGAATAGATGTGTGGTGTAGTTAATAAAGATCACCGGTGGTCACTAGAATTTAATAA
The DNA here is from genome assembly GCA_949677035.1 of Omphalea diandra. NCBI lineage: Eukaryota > Viridiplantae > Streptophyta > Magnoliopsida > Malpighiales > Euphorbiaceae > Omphalea > Omphalea diandra. The sequence continues at coordinate 17,883 of CATIWR010033133.1, forward strand.
GCTGGAGATTAGTGGGTGGTTTGATGTTTTTTGTAGGGCTAATTTTCAAATGAGTCTAAAAAAAATAATTAGAGAAATATGATACTTTAAAAAAATATTTATAAAAATAAAACAAATTTAAGAGTATTTAGCGAAGAGACAGTCAAAATACATCGTTCGCCAGTTATACTGGCGGATGAACAAGAATGATGCAGCCTTGCAGATCCTGTTGCAAGGCAACCTTGCAGCAGAATCTGCAAGGCTGCATCATTCTTGTTTGTCCGCCAATATAGCTGGCGGACGAATAATAAAAAATAATAAAAAAAAAGTTTGTCTACAATAACGTTCGCCAGTTTAACTGGTGGACAACGGACTTTAACTGCCTTCATTCGCTAAATAATTTTAAATTTATCTTACTTTTATAAATATTTTTTAACTTATCATATTTCTCTAATTTTTTTTTTTTTTTACACTCATTTGAAAATTAGCACTTTTTTGTAGGTAATAAGCACATTATCATGTGTGGTTATAGAATAATTAGTATGCGAGTTTATGATTATGTATTTTGAGGCTATGTTTTATGTTGTTGTTACTACTAATAATACACCACATATAGCCTGCGTCTGGCTGCCTGATTTTGCTTTCTAAAAAGGAATTGTTTGCAATCTAAATATTTTACTTCAGTAAATTACATGATTAAATCTAAAGACAATTTAAGTTTAGCTTCATAGATCAAAATAAAATATAATTTAATGGGCAGAACATTGAACTCTTGTTTCAATATATGCAACACTATGAACACACTGTTCTGTAAGTTCATTGAAAAAGTGGCATAATAACTTATATAAGGTATTTTGATTAATGAAAATGATGAAAATTAAGGTGGGATATTCCAAAAAGAAGTTCATGCATAAAGCTTTAATTGGCCTACTTGACAGTATGATAAACAATTGATCTTGGGAAGCAATATCTAATAAAGGCCCAGAAGATATTAGTGTTGATTATATTGCAAAGTTCATTCTGGTGATTAATGATATTGAGTAAGTTGGCATGCATAAGCCTTTTATCATTGAAAGTCTACCTGGTACATATTTGGGCTCTTTGAACGGATAAGATGTCAATAAACTGAGTTGATGTAGCAACCAAAAATTATAACAATGTTCATTTGTTCATTCGATTATTTTCATAGGGTATGTTGGTTTCTAGCGAATAGGCCCTATATATATATCACACACCCGTATGTGTAACCAAAAACTTATTCATATTTTAATATCCTGTTTTGCACTTCATGATTTTAATATTAAAACAAAATTTTTTAATAGTAACAATTTTAGAATCAGACAAAAATGACTTAAAATTGAAAAAGAAAAAATAAGATAAATATTCTATCCTAATGCAGCAAGCTTATGAAATAAATTTTTTATCCTTATTTTAAGATTATTTGTCTCTACTCTTATAAATCTTTTCAACCTTCTATATATATATATATATATATATATATATATTTGAAATTTAAATTCTTATATAGCCACAGATCTAGAGAATTAACGATTCAAAATATACTATATATCCACTTTTTCATGAATTAAGTGCTAATTTTAGAAGTTTCTAAAATACTTATCATTAATACATGCTATGATTTAAGTAGTTTCTATAACTCTCCATAATATAATATGATTTGAAATTGACTCTAAAATCTCAAAAAAAATTGTCTTTATATAATCTTGAGGGCATTTTTCATGTCAATATCCATATTGATTTTTATGTAGCTAGGTATCAAAACAAAATTCTGTGTAAACAAACAAACAATTGTGGCGGTGGAAGCATTCGCTCCTGCCATCATATCTACGTGGAACACACAGACGCCGCGATTAGAAAATGCAAAAACTCAATGACCACCAAAGAACAAAAGCAAACGATTCTCTTTCGTAATCGTGCGATGACCAAAGAAAGCAACCTCAAAACCAAGCATAAAAGAACAAGAAATTGCTATAGACAGTATTCTTCCATGCTGATGCCTACGTGTAAGCATAAACCCTAGCCACCCCATTGAAACACCATAAGTGACTCACCATTCCATCCATCTTCCACGTTCTCTACATGCAAACCCCAAAACCCCCCATAAAAACACACCCACCTCATCCACTACTGTTAACCAACACAACAAGTCGACAAACTAAGCAAACGATATGGCAAAGAAGCTCATACCCACAACAACAACTATCCTGCTCATTGTTGCCATCATAATAGCCCATGCATCAACCTACAGAAGCATTTGTAAAATATTTAATTTCAGGATCTATTACATAAATTTAGAACACCAAATCTATTAATTAAACGGAAACAAATTGTGTACATGTTTCCGCGTTAAATCTCAAATTTTTTTGAGTCATAATTACGAACGCTGAAATTAAACCATTTGAAAAATTTGTCAGAATGATTGAAAACATAAACTAGGTCTTCCTCTCTTTGACCTTCTCAAAGACGGCTACAATGATTGTAGCAACTAGGGTTTTTTGTTATGAAGACAGAAGAGGAGACCTAACCTATTTATAATGAATTTTAACAGGCCCAACCATCACAGGTTCATGTTAAAATAGGTCTACCTGACCATCTTCTATATCAGCCCACAAAAGGTGTCACAAGCCTATAACTCAATTAATCATATTTTAATTGGGCTTACCCCAAATCAATAAACTATATTATTTAGTCCGTTTTATAAATAATTAAAGTCAACCCATAATTAATATTAGCCCACATAAAAAATTTTAACATTCTCCCACTTGAACAATATTAATTATGACGTTTTCATGTTTTAAAAAATAAAACATTTTTGAAAACGACTCCCGAACTGAATACTTAAAACTCAAGTGTGGCCACACAATTTTTTAGAAAACATATAGCTTATTGATAAAGTGACACCTCAAACACAATCCTGTCCACATTAAATTATCAATATCAGATCATGACAGTAGTTATGTTTCTTATTGACATAGTACCAATCCACAGTCACAAATATTGACAACTTAACGGACCTAGATTCCGATATGACAGTGTAGTAAGAAAATAGCGTCCACATGTGATCAATACACTATTTTCTTGAAAGTCCTCCAAACATTTCTCTTTCACAATAAGGCTTTTATTTCCATTTAGAAATACAATTACAATGTCTTAGTCTTTGTTTCCAGAAACATAATGGGAAACCAGCTCTGCTTAAGATAATCACACTAGTCTTAAACATATTAACCACAACTCATAGCATGTTATATATATAAAATATGCACATACGCAAAACAAACAACTACAAAACACTCAGCCTATATAAATAAATATGAATAACCAATGTAGCAAAATTATTTAACTTGAACGTTCAATTACAAGTACAAAACTCTCACTAACCAAATACATCAAAAGACTCCACAACACCCATATCACAAACATGTTTCTTAAAAATTATGGGTCTGAGTCCTTTGGTTAGAGGATCAGCTAGCATTAAATCAGTACTAACATACTGAATCTCAATGTCTCCTTTCTTTACTAAGTCTCTGACTGTAAGATATTTGATCTTCATATGCTTAGAACCACTCGAACTTTTATTGTTCTTAGAGAAGAACACAACGACATTATTATCACAATAAATACGAAGTGGCCTAGCAATAGAATCAACCACAAGCAACAAAGTCAGCTTGCATAGTAGAAGATGTTGTAAGTGTTTGTTTAACACTTTTCCACAAAACAACACCACCAGCAAGCATAAAAATATAACTTGAAGTGGATTTTATATCATCTTAACAACCTGCAAAATCAGAGTCTGAATACCCCACCACTTCAAGATCATCCACACCCCTATAAATCAACATATAATCCTTTGTCTTTTGCAAGTATCTCATTACCTTCTTAGCAGCTACCCAATGATCCCAACTAGGATTAGAAAGATTTCGACCAAGAACACTGACAATGTATGCAATATTTGGTCTTGTACACACCTGAGCGTACATCAAGCTGCCAACTGCACTTGCATAAGAAATATTAATCATAGTTTGCCTTTCTATATCAGTTTTAGGGCACTGCT
>CATIWR010033139.1:0-46295 GCA_949677035.1 Omphalea diandra
TAGCTATGAAGCTCACAACTGAGATCACACTAGTTTCGAGAAATTTATCCCCTTTGGATAGACAGACTGTCTAGACTAATGCACCTCTAAACACAAATAGCTTCATACCAACAAGCCCTCCCAAAATCAATGCATCTAATAACCCCCTTTGGGCAGGTTATTATATACATCAATTTGGAATATTATTTTCATAACAAGCACTCCCAAAATAAATGTATCTAATAACCCTCTTTGGGCAGGTTATTAAATATATTAATTTTGGAATTATCTCTTCGCAAAAAATTAAAAACAATTCTATGAATTTCAATAGATGTCCCACTTTGGTGGTAACACCCACATCAACCCATACAATTATTTTTAATTAGAGATTTATAATAGCCCAATTAAAATACATATTGAACACAAATATATATTCCAAAAATACACAAGGTACCACAAATAATAATATACCTTAATTTTAAACACATAATTATATTCAATTATATGTGCAAAATAAATAAATAAATAAATAATAATTATTTATTTATTTAATTTTATTACAAAATTAATATCACTAAATAATAAATTGATAATTACTTGTATACAAACCATCTAAATATTAATATATATATATATATTAATAATTATAGAATTAAAATATATAATGAGGTGCATGAATATTAGACTCCTTGTATAAAAATTAATCCGGATAACTAACAGCTAATCGGCTTAGCGTAGTTGGATAAGGCCACGCGCATGAGGGATGCGGTTGTGGGTTCGAAACCCACGACGCGCATCCCTCTCCCCCTTTTCTCTGTCATTTTTTTTTTGTTATGTTTTGCTTCACAGTTTCTTTTCTTCGATCTTGAATCGGACAGGGATCGGCCAGAACACAAATCAACAAATCAACATCAATCGTTAAACAATCAAGGAACAAACAATCCGGCCACAAAAAAAAGAAAACCGAGAAAAGACTTTTCTTTTCCCATCGAGGAAGAAGTCGCCGAGCGGAAATCCTGGGACAACAAAAACAACACAGTGATGGCCAAGTCTTGCACTTGGATGGCCGATCCAATCTTGATCTTGTGTGTCGATGATGAACAGAAGAAAGAAGAAAAAAAAGTGATGGCCTTGCAGATAGAAGAAGACGAGGGTCGGGTCTTCCGAAGGAAGGGAAAGCAAAACTGTCTAACAAAAAAAATTTACCTAAGTGAGTATCGAACCCGCAACCTCATAGGGATTTGAAGCTATCACCAACCGTCCACACTGAGCGGATTAGTTGCTTTGATAAGTACAAACAAATACATAACCAATTTCGTACAATAATAACCTTACCAGGAAAAATTTTTCCGCTGACACGGATCGACCTGGTGACCCTGTGTAAATTAATAGCCTCTCAACCATCCGAACTAACGGAGGAGGCTGTGATAGTGGAGACAAATTTATATATATATCAAGGATCAATCGACTATGGTGGCTTACCACCTCCGACCAAATTTTTTTTTTTTTATTAACAATATACAACATCTAGGGTTCTAAATTATATACTATAACCATAACTCTGATACCACATGTAAGATATTTTAATTTCAGGATCTTGTACATAATTTTAGAACACCAAAACAATTTAATAATTGAACGGAAACAAATTGTGTATCTGTCTCCGCGTTGAATCCCAAATTGCTTTGAGCCATAATTTCGAAAGCTGAAATAAACCACTTGAAGAATTCGTCAGAACGGTTGAAAACGGAAAGCTAGATCTTCCTCTCCTTGACATTCTCGAAGACGGCTACAATGGGCGTAGCAATTAGAGTTTTCTGTTATGAAAGCAGAAGAGGGGATCTAGCCTATTTATAATAATTTTAACAGGCTCACCCATCACAGGTCTATGTTAAAATTGGCCTACACTGACCGTCTTTCATATCAGTCCACAAAAGATGTCACAAGTCCATAACTCCATTGATCACATTTTAATTTGGCTTATCCAAAACAATAAATTATATTATTCAGTCCATTTTATAAATAATTAAAACTAACCCATAATTAATATTAGCACACATAATAAAAATTTTCAACAATTATCACATGTATAAATGCTGACATTAATAGTTTCTATTTTAGTAATATTTAATAGATTCAAAAACTGAAGAAAAAAAAGTTAAACTTTTGTTATTTTCTGCATAGTTATTTTAATTAAAAATTATTTTTTAACGTTCGAAATTCCCACATCTTTGGCACATTTAACACTTCAGTCATAAATAATCAAGAAATTTTATATGCTTTACGCGTGCGATGAATTAAAATTACATCCCAATAAATTGAGACGTGGGGTGGGACAGCACTCCCACCGGTGCGAACACTTGCTATGAATTCTTGGTCACTGTTCCAAGAAAACATCTAACAAAAAAATAACAAGGTTATAAAATTTAAAATTTGTTATTTTTTTATAATATTATTCATAGTCTATATCCAAAAAAAAATTAAAAAACAATTGATTTTACGTAAGGGAAGGTAGTTGTTTATTTATTTATTTATTTTGGATCATTACGAGGGAAGGTTGTTAAGATGGGGAAATGCTCATCACATGCACCCATTTCTTTCTAAGCAATCTTCCACCAGTTGGTCAAAACCTTCACACGTGTCAAAGGTAGCAGTGCACGAGCTATTTCCACACTCTTCAACCCTACTATACGTCAATGTCTTATTTCATTTTCATTTTCATTTTTGTATTTTTATATATATTTAAAAAAAAAAAGTTCATCTTCCTCTATAAAAATGAAGCCCCACCCTCCTTCTTCAAACACACCATGGTCACTACTACAAGTTCTCGGTATACACAAGGGTGCGTATATCCTCTCCTTGTTCTTCTTTGGTTCTATAATATCCATAAATCCGTGTTCTTCTCTTTCTTGCCGACTTTATATATGTTTCTTGTTCTTTTATGTTAATTCAGGGATTCAGCGTTGGCTTTCTTTTTCTTATTTTCAGGTTGGTTGGTTCTTGATATATATATATATATAGATATACGATATCTGGTGTAACATGAAGTAGTTCAACCAAGGAATAGTTCGGGTGAGTGGATTCCATGCTACGCTTGTCAACTGAGGAGTCTGTTGCAAAGTAACCTTGGTTTCGTTGTCTGTTCGACCTTGATCAATTCTAACATGGTGTCTAGAACTATATATTTAAATATCGAAAACCTTAATTTTGATATTATTAGTATAAAACAGGATTAGGATGTAATTAACAAAAGCAACCCAGATTCATTACAAGCTTAATCAAGTGAGATCTAAAGAAATTAGGTCTATTTATGTTCAACCCTAGAAGCGTTGGTTAGGTTTAGTCTCTCCTCCTTATGTGGATTCTCTGGGTGCTACACAGCCAGAGTTATACACATGCATGTGCATATGCATATGCAGGAGCCCACATGTATCCTTGTTTTATGTGGGATTAAGTTAGGTATAATCAACGATCGTAATATCAACTACTACTTATTGCTAGAGTTTTGTTTGTGATGCTCCGGAAGAGGGAAGAAAGAAAATACTGATTAAGGTTTACTAAAATTAGATTTTCTGATATAATAATCCACCATAGATTTGTATGTGTATCTACAAATATATTGATTCTATATGCTATTTTGGTCAATAATTATTTTCTTGCCAAGGATCATATATTGGAAAGAAAAGAAAAGGATGCCATGAAGGCTGCAAATTTACAGCACCAAAACTGAAGTGCATGTTAATCTTGTATAAAATCATTGATGGTCTTACTAAAAGAATAATTAATTTTCATCTCTAGAGTTTCTTTATTAGAGAAAACTAGGAGCTATAGCTTCCATTAAGCGTTTCATAAATATGTCTAGCTGCAAAAGGTTTAAAAGAGTTGGGAATCTCATCTCAGACTTGGAGTGAATAGGACAAGAAATATGTGCTTTTGTTTCTTTTGAGCAGCATGATCCAATCAGAGTTAAGTATCTTCCTCTCCTAAGCTAGTCCTCTGTCAAAAGTTAAACATCTTTACAAGAAAGAATTAAAAACATCATACTCAATTATAAATGCCTTTGAAAAAGTACAATCATCACATAGCCATGTATGCAAGACCAAAGAAGTAGAAAATTTAGGTGTATATTTATAAGTTCAGAAAGCTATGTATACATATCTATACATGAGTTTAGATTAACCTTTCTTCCTCATCTCAAGTGATGCTGCATTTGGTATGACATGATCTCAAGTCCAGAATTTCTCAAAAGAAAAATAATAATTTTTTTTTTTACCATTGAATGAATTATACTATTTCGAATAATGTCAAATATCAAATTTTTACCATTAAGATGTCTTATTGAGAACACCCATTTCCTTTGTTTTTAATAGGTTTTATATTATTTATGATCGACTTTTATTATATATGTTTTTGTTGCGAATTAGGTTAAGCTTGTATTGTTAGGTTATATATAGGACGACTGACTATAGCCTTCCCCGTGAAGAATTTGGTAGATATTGAGGAGCTACAACCTCTGTTACACGGTACCCATTTGGGCCATAAGTATTCTTCACTCTTTTGTTCTATTCGTGTCCTAATTGTTCCATTATTAACCCTTCTAATTTACTGAGTGCCGTTCTAATTTATTGAGTGTCTTGAAAGTGTTAGCTTAACAAGATGTGTAGGTGTACTCTTTAATATTTCTCTATCAGCTTTATATTAAAAATAAAAACTCATAAAAAAAAAAAGTACAGTACATAATATATGATCATGATTTGATAAAGCTTTAAAAATTAGTATCTGACAAAGAACCAACATCTAACAACAATTTTTTCTCGCGTGTCTTGCTTACAGCCATTGGAGCTAACAACCTATTTATTGGAATGTCATAGAAAGGAATATCCATGTAATGCACCCAAAACCTTGTTTTCTTACTTTGCAAATTGTTAGAGGGAAAAAGGCAACCTTCTCATTTTCTATATTATGGTTTAATTAGAAAATACGTAGACATATACATCATAAATAAAATTAGATTTGTAGCGAGTTAATCTCTCTTCTTTTGTTGTTTATTTATTTAACCAAAAATATATAGAATGATAGCTCTAGCAAAGATTTTGAAGAGGTCGAACATGCAATGAACATGAGGTATTAAGCAAGGGACTCCTTATTTGACAAGGCTTTGCATGGAATTCAACACCCTAAAGCCCATCTGAGCACATGCTCTTCCAAATGCTCGATAACCAACAAGATGGTCTAATAACCAAAGGTATTGCTAATTCGCAGTTGCATGTGATGATGTATTTTAATTTTTCTTTGTACTTTCAAGTCATCAATTTTCTGGCTGAATCATGTCTATGCATGATCTTCCAATACTCATGCATGTAATCTAGAACTTGTATTATTAAAATTCTTGGTGCACCGAAAGAGAGCTTCCAACACTGTATGAGTACTAATTTTCTTAATTAGATGAACCAACCCACCGTTCAAAAATCAAATACTCTCACTTATGTAATGTGGCTTAAAAGAAGAATCTTTAATCTCACTTGCCATTTTCCAACCAAACTGATTTACAAGATGTACATCTTGATTATTAAAATTTACATTTCAAGATTAGTTAGGGAACTTCTGTGCCATGTTTTGCTCTAGAAATAACTTGACTGTTTTCCAAAAATATGTCCATTCCATTGCGAACGTACCTTATTTTATACTTTCCTTAGCATAATAATAACAATATATGTAAATTTTAAGAATTTGAATTTCCCATGCTGTCAGCCCATCAAATCAGAATGCTACAGAAGCCCAATAGGCAAAGGTAGGTAGATAACTATACAAGTAACTTCCTTAAATGCTAAGGGCAAAAATAAAATAATAATAATAAGAAGAAGAAGAAAAAAACTTCGGAAAGCTAGTTTTATTCCAACCGCGCATTATACCTACCCCTTTCGCGTCTCTGTTTCAACTACCCTCCTACCATATCCGCTATAACTCACAGCCTGTTGATCTACTTAATTTCTTTCTTTCTTTCTTCTTCTTTTTTTTTTTTAAAAAAAAAAAAATTAAATACTTCTGGTTTGCCCATAGCCGTATACATTTTTAGTTGAATTTGAATTTATAGCTCAGTTGAGAAAGAATGGTAAGTAGAGATTTTGAAGTAATAGTAAGAGATAAAGAAGAAGAGGTATCGTGCTGGTTAATTTAGCTCTGATACCATGTTACTGCTAGAGTTAGTTGTAACAAAAATTAATTTCATCAATATGTAACAAGACTGCAAATAAATTATAATAATTCAAATTATGAGATAGCGTAATTGAGCTAGTAAATTAGTGGTTAAGTATCTCTGTTTAATAATACAAAAATTAAAAATTGAAGTTTTAATAGTCCCCTTTTTCTTTCAAAAATTTATGATGTACCATAGAAAATATGAGAAAATGCACTCACTTATATCTCAACATCTCAAAAGATGTAAAGATGTACAAACAAAAAAAAGCGTCATAACTATAATAAGAGAAAAATAATTGATTTACAGTAATGATATTTTGGATCAGTTCATGCCTCAATCAAAAATTAAATATTTTAAAAGTATACTAATTTAAATTTGATACATTCAGAAATGTTTTAATTTTTATTTAAATCTTAAAATTAATAAAGTAGCAAATTCTCTTTCCCACTTAAAAGCAATCTTGAGTCAAAATGATTAGTTTCCAATTTTATTAACACTATTCTAATTCGTCTTAATTAGTCTATTCTTTATACTCAAGCACATAACTGATGATGCATGGCAACTGGAGGCACATATGAGTAGAAAGTGCACCCTTAATTGGCTAAAAAACAACCTTCATGCTCGTCATTGTCCATCTCTAGATCGAGCTGGTTTAGCTCTTTGGCGTGTGCTCCCTCTGTGTAATCACTTCAACATTTTTTTTTTTTTTTTTTTTGTGAAGTAAAAAATTTTGAATTTTAGCTATTACGTATCTTTCTCTCCGCATGTGTTAACTAATGATAACTATTAATTTTCTTTATTTATTTTTACAGATATCTATTACTTTCAAAAAGTTTGAATAAGTGTATTTTTCATTCTATTTATTTTCTTAATTATCTTAAAACGAATTATTCAACTTTTTTATTATTTGCAATAAATCAATTATTTTATTTAGTCTAATATTTAATGTAAAATAAGAAAGGTATATCCCAAGATAATTTTACAATTTAAGATGAAGATTATACTTTTTATTTTCTTAATATATTTATTAGAATAACTTTTATTGAATAGTATGTATAGGATAGTATAAAATAATAAAACATTTTTTTATTGAATAATATGTGTAAGATAGTATAAAATAATAAAACATTTAAACATAATAAATTTGTATATCTTTTAATATTATCAAGTATATTTAAGTTCTATACAAGTGTAAATAAAATATTTATTTCATCTAAAAAACTTTCCTTTTGTTATTATTATTTTTTAATTGAAAATATTGAGAAATAATATAAGATACATCAACCATAAGAAATCTTCTAATTCTATGGGATAGTCATTTTGTCCATACACAAAAATTGCAACTGGGAAATCAATAAACGAACAAGTTTTAAAGTTTACGAGCTATTGAATTTCTTCCACATGTCAAACTAGCCTCTAATTTAATGACATTACAATTACTTTCATTATAAGATTGTGATGTATTTCAATTTAAATCTTTATCAAAAGTTATATAAATCCCAGAGCAATAAAAGAATTAGATTTTGCTGAGTAAGAATTGAGTTTGTAATCTAGCCTTGCTGATGCAGCGTAAGTTGCTTAAAGACAAATAAATTAAGGTTTAACAAAAAAAAATATATTTTATTGACTCTCTTCATAACGTGAAACTGAAGTTAAATACACCTTGTAACGTTAAAATTACAAAATATGATGATTTTGCTAAAAATGGTAAAATTGCAAAAACCACTATATCAAAAAAGTCCTAATCAAAATAGGAAATTCGAAATAAACAACGTCTAAAATTGAATTTCCTAGTAAAAGTTATAATCAAAACAAAAATTACCAAAAATAGAAAAAATCATTTTTTAAGGCCAAAACAATAAAATTTAGAAGAAAAGTGATAGACATCACAACCAAAGGCGTGAATTTCGATCGTTGAACCATCAAACCATTTCTAATCAAATTACGGTCTTTTCGGGCTAATTATAAATCATGAAATTATAAAGTTTTGCAAAGTTTTTTTTCCTTCTTATGTTACAACTCCAATTGCTACAAATAATTTTCTGTTACTGCCACCACACACTTGCATTTGGGTACTAGCTTGTTAGCTTAATAAACAAGATATATATATATATATATATATATATATATATATATATATATATAAAAGTAACTATATACACTAATAAAATTATTATTTAAATATTTAAAAAATCATAGTAATTACAGTATCGTAGTACAATATCATATATAATATTACAGTGTTCATCGTTCTGAATTTTTTTGCTTAGAAAAATGAAAGAATAAAATTTAAACCTTAACATTGATATATTCACCTTTACCATAAATTAAATAGAAATGTATCAAAATATTCGTGAAGATGAAAGTCTTATGAGGTTACGGGTATCTAACTTGTCATAGTGAATTGGGTTGAAGTATACTGGTTTCAAACTCTAAGCCGGATAGTAGAAAAGAAAAGCGCGTCTACGGCTTTGGGAAAAAAGTTCGGTTAAAATGCTAGAATCAGTGTCAATGTAAGGAGGAATGACTACCCATTTATAAAGCCATGCGGATAAGTTCCAGCCACTAATTAATTTGCATTTAGTCACTGGTTTTGTTGGTTCTGGCTAACATCATTTCATATATATTATAAATTTTAGTTCTCACAAAGATTTGCCAATGAGTGGCATTTTACATCTAGTAATGTAGAAAATGCAAAAATAAAAATAAAAATTTAACCAGCAGATGCGTTTGGGTTCATTTGGCATTTCTAAATCCAAAAGAAGGCATTACTACACCTCTTTGTAACCATAAAGCAGTGACGAATTTGGGACTATGTAGAACTTTGAATCAAAATTCCTTTTTTTTTTTTTTTTGGCTGTAGAACTTCTCTAAATTCTGTTTGTATGGTGTTGAACCTAAAGCAACAGTTTTTGAAGTGAATTGTCACCAAGCAAGATCAGTCTGCAACCAAATTAATAGAGATGAAGAATGAAGAAAGTGATTTTCATTACACTATAAAGAAATATATACAAAACAAAGAAATTAATCATTCTAGCTAGCTGATTTACTAAGTAATACATAAATAATTGCTTCTAACAAACTTGAGAATTAATCTCTTGCACTTGAACTCCTAGCAATTATGCTCTACTATTTTAACGTCCAACTAATCAAGGAGCCACCCAAAAACACGCAATAACCTATTATAGACCTTTTTGTCTCTTTAGAGGCACCCCATTCACTGTCAGTATATGCCTTAAGTCTTAGCTCTGAATCAACAGGAAAGAAAATGCCTTGCCTTGGAGATCCTTTCAAGTATCTCAACACCTGTAATATTGCTGTAAAATGCATCTTTGAAGACTTATCCATAAACTGTGTAAGCACATGAACTGCATAAGGAATATTAGGTCTAGTTAATGTCAAATACATTAACTTTCCCACAAGCTTCCTATACTTTTATGGCTCCTTTATAATTGGTTTAGCATGCGCCAACTGATTGTTAACGTGAATTGGAACCTTAGAAGGTTTTGCTGCTAACATTCCATACTTCTCTAACAATCCAATGTAAACTTCGTTTCATAAATGGTTATACCCTTGTTTAATCTTGCAATCTCAATGCCAAGGAAGAACTTAAGATTCTCCAAATCCTTAAGCTTGAAGCTACTATTCAATAAAACTTTAACTTCTTGCAGCAAACTTTCACTATCACTAGCAATGGTTATATCATCAACATACACAAACTAAGCCACAAAACCAGATCCATTACTTCTAATGAACAAGGAATAATCAACTCTGGATTGAATGAAACCATTTTGCAGAAAACATTCAGTAAATTTTGGGTTCCATTGCCTTGAAGTTTGCTTCAAGCCATACAAGGACTTGCGTAATTTACATACCAATCTGTCACTACTACTAGCTTCAATACACTGCTCCCCCTGAAGCTACTAGCCTTGAGGGACATCCATGTTTACTTCCTCATCTAAGTCCCTATTTAAGAATGCATTATCTAGCTGAGCTAAATGCCAACCTTATATTACTGCTAAGGCCAAGAATAATTGAATAATAGTATACTTCACAATAGGGTTGAAAGTTTCTTCACAATCAAATTCGTATTTTTGAGTGAAGTCTTTAGCAATAAGTCTTGCTTTATGCTTGTCTAAGGTACCAATAGAATGGTATTTAGTTTTAAAAACCCACTTACAATCAATTGGCACCTTTCCAACAGGCAAAGTAACAATGGACCATGTGCCATCTTGGATAAGAGCATCAAGTTCATAATTGATAGTAGTGATCCACTTTGGATCTGTTATAGCTTGTTTATAGGAATGTGGATCAAAAGAAGAAGAAATATGACAAACAAGCTATTTATAAGAGGGAGACAATTGAGAGTATGACAACACATTAGATAAGGAATAAGTAACAAAAGAAACATGTGGAGCATGAGAAATGTCATGATGATAATCCTTAAGATGCACTGGAGGTTTGACAGGCTTAGTACTTCTAAGAGGATATGTTGGTGAAGATGGAGAAGGAAATGATTCAGATGGAAGTGGAGGAGGTGAATGTGAAGGTGAAAAAGATGAAGAAGGTGGAGAATGTGGAAGAGGTGAAGGAAAAACAAAAGGAAAAGAAGGAAGAAGAATCAATAGGTGGAACAACTGGAAGAACAGGAATAGGAGAAACTGAGGGAAGAGAAGAAACAATAGAAGAGATTTGATAAGGAAAAATGTGTTCATAAAACTTGACATCCTTAGAAATGAATGAGGAAGCATATTCTAAGCCATAAAGTTTGTAATCCTTAATTCTAGTAGGACACCCTATGAAAATACATTTTCTAGCTCTAGGATCAAACTTGGTCCTATGAGCTGTAAGATTGATAGCAAAACAAAAACAACCAAAGGCTCTTAAATGATCATAAGAAGGTGCTTTGCTATACAATAACTAAAGAGGAATTTGATGATTAGTTGAAGATGGAGTTCTATTAATGAGAAATGTTACAGTGCGAATAGCATCACCCAAAAAATGGATTGGTAAATTGGCATGGAACATTAAGGCACTGGCCACATTAAGCACATGTTGATGCTTTCTCCCCATTGTACGATTCTGTTTTGGAGAGTAAGCACAATTGGTTTGGTGAATGATACCCTCAGAATGATAAAAGGAAGTAAAACAAAAGTTTGATCCTTGATCAGTTCTAATGACTTTAATTGTTTTGTGAAACTATGTTTTAACCAGAGAACAAAAATAGTGAACCTAATGTGACACTTCAGATTTATGCTTCTTGAGAAAAGTTCAAGTGGATTTTGAAAATTCATCAAGAATAGTGAGAAAATAGTGATTCTTATTGATATCAAACTGAGAATAAGGACCCCCAGATGTCCATATATGCAAGAACAAACACATCATTCACATGTTCAACAGAGATAGGAAAGGCAAGCCTCTTGAGTTTAGCTTTAGAACAACCAACACAAGGGAAATTATTTGACACGCTACCAGTACCATAAAACAAACTTGTAAAAGTGGGAAACTTGGTCAAATCAACATGGCCAAGGCTGTGATGTCAAGTTTCAAAATATATAATATGTGCAACTTTATTGACACTAGAAAACCTAAGAGAATTATCTAGTTGCAGGAAATAAAGTCCTTGATGAACCTTAGCAAGATCAATCGTCTTCCAAGATGAGAGGACTTGAATGAAGCAATATTGATGAAGGAAAGTGAGATTAAATTTCCTGTTGAAAGTCGGTTTGATAACAGAAACAAGGTTGAATGTAAAGGAGGGAATACAAAACATCAACCAGAGCGATATGAGGATTAAGAACCACACTACCAATGTGAGTGACCCTAACCTTCATGCCATTAGGAAGGTTGACAAAACAATTAGTAACAACATTATAAATCGAAAAATAATGTAAAGAACAAGCTATATGATCAGTGGCTCCCATATCAATTACCTAAGATGCAAAATGGGACTTAGATTGCAATAAATTTTTAAGTAACTCTGCATTGGAAGCAGAGAAAATTGAAGATTTCATACCTGCTGTATTACTGAGATGAGGAGTGAAAGAGTCAACAGTTCATACCTGCTGCATTACTGAGATGAGGAGTGAAAGAGTCAACAGCTTTGGGCTTTAACTGATCAGTGAGCAAAGTCATAAGCTTCTGCACTTATTCCTTAGTGAAGTTCAGTTGTGGAATCATCACTGAAGAGTCCGACATAGAAGCAGGAGCTGAAGCTTGAATAGGAGGTTTGGATCCCTGATTGGCTTGAGAATTATCATTTGGTTTGCCCTTGTTGAATTTAAAGCCTGGAGGGAATCCAATGAGCTTATAACACTATTTTTTGAGATGTCTATATTTTCCATAATAGGTACAGAACAATTCATCTTTAGATTTCTTTACTGCAAAAACAACAGCAGAATCATTGCAAGCTTGAAACTAAATGAGCAAAGATCTTTGATTCTTTTCTCATAACACCATATTATATGTTTAATCAAGAGAAAGAAAAGGTTTCATTAAGATGATCTGTCACCTTAAAGCTTGATAACTCTCATTTAGTCCATTTAGAAACTTAAAAACATGATCCTTCAATTGTCAATCAATGAATTTCTAAAAGCAATTTGAGAACAATTACCACATGAACAATGAGGAAAAGTTCTAAAATTCCTCAATTGCTCCCAACTTCCATTCAACTCAATAAAATAGGCATCAACTGATTTTGTGCCTTGAGAAACATTACTGAGAAGCTACTGCAGATGACAGATACAAGATTCATCAGGTTGAGAGAATCTCATTTCAAGCTTCTCCCAAATCTTCGATGCTTCTTCCATATAAAATATGGCTCAAGTAATAGATGGAGAAACAGACCTGAGAATCCATGCTACCAAGAGATTATTGCATCGCCCCCATGGAAGAAACAATGAGCTATCTACAGCCGACTTAGGTATGGATCCATTCAAAAAACCTTGTTTGTTTCAAATCGAAATAACAAGTAGAAAAGATCTCATCCATGAAGTGAAATTCATGGATGTGAGCTGTGGAGTTACAATCACGGTAACTGTGATTATCAACGTGATGCAAAAAATATGTTGAAGAAGAATATTCCAAAGGCTTAACCGAATTTGAAGCATTAGAGACATTAGATGAATCTTCAACCATTGAAGAGACTTTGAGATTTCTCAAGGAAAACAAAGGAAAATGTACGAAAATAAAGGGAAAAAAGAAAGAAAGAAAGAAAAGGAAGACTCTAGATCTTACCCTAGAGCTCTGATACCATGCAATTACACTGTAAACAAAGCTTACAAGCATCGTTATATGCAAAACAAAGAAATTAACCATTCTAACTAACTGATTTGCTAACTAAGCAAGACATAAATAACTGCTCTCTAACAAACTTGTGAATTAATCTCTTGCACTTGAGCTCACTCTAGCTACTATAGAACCTCTTTCCATGTTATCCTTTGTAGTTGAGTTTAGCTCTTCACACGGTCCTCCAAACAGAAACGCAAGGAAAACATTTATGTGGCTACATATATAACAAAGAAAGAGGGGGTGACACTATTCATTCATGAATTAATGGTCAAATTCTGAATTTTGCGTCTTTAGCTCAGCTGCCATATATGCACTGGCATATGCCAACTACCCTTAGTTCTCTCTTAGACTCTTATATAGAATGAAAGATTATATCGGATAGAATTAAAAAAAGTGCACAAAATTGAAGATACTTTGATTATTAAATAACTAGAAAAAGAAAATTCAATTTATTTTCAATAAAAAATAAGTCGAAACATGCAATTTGACTAAGCATTAAATAATGAGTATGTCTAAGAAAAATAATCGTTCAAGTATTAAATCTTAAGTTGTTTATGTCATTAACACTTTGGACTATATTTGGTGGTTTATATTAAACTTTTAATGTTTATAATTATAGCAAAGCACTACAGTGAATAATATCGTCGAACCAAAACAATGCTTAACGGACTTTTTTATAAAGTATTTACGTAATTTTATTATTTTGTATTTATTTTTTATATGTACGTGAATCAATTTTTATATTTTTCATCCACTTTTTGTATTTGTTTTTTTTATTCTGAATATCCTAATATATAATAATATTAATAATAATTATATTAAATTTATTTATTTAAATATATAATATCAGCAGCATTATTTATTTTTTATAATATTTTTATTCATTTTTCACATATGACATAATTAAGTTTTTATATCAATAAACCGAATTGAAGTGCTATCTTATTGTCCATCACCACATATAACAATTTCTTCACCTTTTGTTGAAGACATGTAGACTAGCCATACAAGTCCTTCGATCCTTGTATCTTCTCAGAAGAATTTGAAGTCGAATTATTGACAAATTTGATGTTCTCCTTCTTGCTCAATCCGGCCTTTCAACCATGATCGACTAACTACGGCCTCCCAATTAAGCTGTGGATTTCTTCCCAATATTATGACTCTTCGATGGGTCTGCAAATGAGCAACAGCTAGTCGAGATATAGGAGAGTGTGGAATACCATATTTAATAACTTATTATTGATTAATAAAAATTATTATTTATAATTAAATTAATTAAGATTAAAATATTATTAAATTAAAATAAATTATTGTTTATTATTAAATTAGACAGATTAGATAATAATATTATATAATATATTACAATACAATTTACCAAATTTTAATTAATTAAAAAAGAATTTCTGAAACAAGTCCATGAGACGGACGGAACATATTTTGCCACGTGGATCCTCAAAAGATAATTTCCGAAAGAATCCATCGTCAATCATCTTCCTCCACAAAAACAAGTGACGTCCCCAACTCGACCTTAACTTTTCCACGATAATTAGCGGGCCACAGACCCAGAACTCTCCGTCATACGCCAAAATATCTGAAACCCACCCGTCAAAAAGCTTCTGTTGGAGTAGGAGAACTTCCCAGAACTTTCTAGATACCCCGACAGACGCACTGCTCATTCATAATATCGATTCCACACATTATGTATTTCCCCCGTTTCTATATATTCCATTAACAACTTCTTTCCATCTCAGTCCGTCTTAATGAAAAAAATAATTAACAGAAACAACAAACAGAAAAGTCGCAATCTTTGAGCGCATTTCAGTATATTTGCACGTCTTGAAGGTGATGGTAATAAGAATAATGATGGAAATGGAGGGTTCGCCGTCTTATTACAGCATTCTTGGTGTGAGCAAAGAGTCTTCCGCTCAAGAGATAAAGCGTGCTTATAGAAGGCTTGCTATGGTAACTCTTTTCATGGGGGTTTTTCTTCTTCTTTTCTAAAGTTGTTTGCTTTCTTTAGTTTTGAAGTTCTAAATTTGATTGATTTGATGTGGGTTTTGCTGCTTCTTTGTTTTCTTTCTTTAGTTCTGGGGTTGGTAAGTACTAAAGTGGTGTTTTGTTGCATTGTTTTTTTGGTGCAGCAATGGCATCCTGATAGGTGGACAAGAACTCCTTCTCTCTTGAGTGAGACCAAACGTAAATTCCAGCAAATTCAAGAGGCATATTCAGGTAATTAAGGCTTATAGAAGGTCCTGCTATGTTAATGTTCATATGAAGTTTTGTTCTTTATTGATATTGAGTGTGCGAATTGGTGTTTCTGATTTTTTTTTTCTTGTTGTTGCAACAGTATTGTCAGACCAGAAGAAGAAAGCGTTGTATGATATGGGATTCTATGACCCTGAAGAAGAACAAGATGAGGTCGGTATCTTTTTCCTTTAAGCATTTTATTGTTGTAATTATGGCAACTTTCTTGAATTCGGTTATTTTTTGTTTACTAACTAATGGTTGTTTGTTTCAGGGATTTTCTGATTTTATGCAAGAAATGCTGTCTCTTATGGCTCAGGAAAAGGGAAAAGTAAGAATCTATTCTCTCTCTATGCGTGTTTGTGTGTGAACTCATAGTTGCTAGTTTCCTCTTAACCGCAATGGAGCAATCTGATGGTAGCATGACATTTAATTAGTTTCAGTTGCTCTGATTCTTGCAACCTATATACACACACACACACACACGTCTATGTATAAATGGAGTCTCATCTAAACTTGAAAGATATTTCAGTTTCCATAATTTACGAAATCAATCTTTCTTCTTGAAAGTAGAGAATGTAAGAGTTAATAGGAAAGTTGTTTAAAATTTCTTTTCTCCTAAAAAAAATAGATTCCTGAAGATCTGCTAATGCATCAACATTAGGATGATTAAATAGATTCTCTCACTTCAGTTTCTTAGGTATTTTGGCATATAAATTCTTAATCTTTACTTTCTACACAGGAAAGAAAGTAGAAATGTGACCGATCAATGTGAGCCGGGAGATAGTGCTTTGGTAACTAGTGAGCATAGCCTGAATTTTGGTAGGAAGTTCAAAACTGTGTTATCTCTGTAGCTATTGAGCTAATAAATCGATGATTGAATGCCTCGTGATGCAGCTTCAGGATTTCAAACCCTGAAGCTTTATATATATATGAGGCTATCTATAAAATTAAAGCAACAACTACTTGGATGAGATTATGGTTTTGATCATGACTCTGTATATGGCATGGGAATGCCATATTGGTGTTTGTCTCTTCGAATGGACTAACAATTTTGTGGATGCTAAAATTTTGTGAACCATCTGATAAAGTTTTGTGAGGAAAATCAAAATGGTGAAAAGGCGTTCTGCTAGATAATCAAAGTTGTCTCGTTTCTTAAAGACAACATTTCTTTAATGAACAATTTATCTTGTGCAATGATGCTTCTCGTGTGTTTGCCATTTATAAAACGTGGATCTTTTGATACCGCCGAGTTTCGAAGAGGGAGCACAAATTTCAGAATTCAATAGCTGAAGGAATCATCTATAGGTAGGATAAAGAAATTGCACGGGCTGATAGCAAAAATTTTGTTTCTGGTATGTAATGGTGGATAAAAGTGATGAAGTATTCAAAAAACTATTCTGAACACCTATGAGGATTTGTAAATTTGTCTTCATATCATCTGATACATAATCTCCCTAAGATATTTCAATTTAGTTGCGTATCCTGTCCCTTTCTTCTGTACTCCTTATGGGTTGTTAACTGTCCCCTTCTTACATATGCAGAACAAGAGGTATAGCATGGAGGAGCTGCAGATGATGTTGATGGAAATGGCACAAGGGTTCGGATCTTCATTGTTCTACGGCGAATCTTCTTCTATTTTTGAGGACTGTGGACAGTCGAAAAAGGCGCGGTATGATTCAAATGCCGTGTTCCATAGCAGCAGTTCGCAATTTCGTGTAGGAATTTGGGGACTTAATGGGGCAAGAAGATATTGCAGTTAATGGATCCAATTTTGTTCTTCCTGGGAAAAGTGAGAAGGAATAATTGATCTTTGCCTTCTTTCAATTTTGACACAAGAAGGATAATATTTGATTGTGTCAACGATTGAATTGGTGTCGCCACCAAAAATGTTTGTATTTGGACTTGTTTGGGTTGTCTTTGCTTTAGCCTAAGGTGACAACAGCAACCTAACAATTGGGATGGAGAAACGAGTTTCATGTGGTGGATTGTACATACATGGTTATCATATTTCCTCTATATGTAATATCAATAATATTCATCTTTATATCTGCTCCTAATGGGATTCATCACCGCTAATGTAAATGTCATTTGTAGATGAATTTGACAATTCTCGACTATTCTTGAGTATGGGACTTGAGAAAGAGAGATTATTTTAAAAGAGTGGTTGAAATGCTTAGGTATAAACTAAAAGCAGATGCATTGATTTTGGAAGTTGACTAAGAAACAGGTAGGAAAAGATGGAAGATGCTTCAAGAAAATGGGTCGGTGGGTTGGCTTCATATGCTAACTGCTCTCTTCTAATTCACTCAATTTATATTCAAAGCCTCCATTTGTTTCAATCTCAGTTCTCTGCTGCATCCTCTGTTCCTTTTCTTTATTTCTAATTTTTTTTTTTTTAGGTAATGTAAATGAGTAAACTGGCATATCATTCTAGTTAAGTAGTCTTTACAGATTATTGAATCTAACTACCAGAACAAAAATACCGGAAGTTGAGAATTTGCACGAGTAAGTGTTTAATAGACTGAGTCCAGTCACATGGCAATTATTGGTTAGTCCAATTGATAAAATACAGACAAAACCCTGGGATTTGCATGAAGAGTTTGCTTGCCCCATCCGTAACATCTTCATCTAATAACACAATTTTTACTTTTATTTAGTAAAATTTAAATAAAATATTTTTTACTCCAAATCAAATCTTCTATTGTTTTTTTTTAAAAAAATTCATTAATGAATTCAAAGTTGTGTTTCAATATTTTATATCTATAAATTTTGAGTTTGAATTTAAGTTGAAATTAAATTAAAATAAAAGAGACTCTACACTTTAAAATCTGGCACTTACCTTTCAACAACCACTTGCAAGCCATCTCTAAAAAGATTATTTGTATGCTTTTAGATTTTTTTTTTTTTTGGTAGAAACATGCTTTTAGAACTTTCCATTGAAAATGAAGTGCAAAGTAGAAATTATGGGCATTGCATTGGCTGTTTCAAGTTCCTTCCTCATACGAAAGGACTGCTTTATTCATTCTTTATTTTTAAAGCCAGACTATGAGTATATTTAGTATTGCTATTAAAAATAGAAAACAAAACATTTCATATGTGATTATAGATTTTTTAAATATGAATTTTATAAGTGAAAAACTGTTATTAATAAAATTTTCGAAGATAAGCTTTTTCAAAATTAAATTTTCTCTCATAAACCTCATATTTAAAAATTATAATTAATTGGGAGAGAATTTTTTTTATTTTTTATCTCAAAATCAGATTTTTTCAATAATAATACCCAACATGCTCGGTATAAAACAAAGGGCTTACTCATATATTATATGTACATTTAAACGAAATATATACATATATCTGTAATGATTAAGAAAAATAGCATATGATGAAAGGACTTTTAATTAAGAAATCTTTTATATAACATTCAAAATTCAATCCAAACTTAATAAAAAACAAACTGAAGGCTTATAATTGAGATGCTGGGGACCCAAATTAGGACCATTCCACATGCAATGGGATTGATTCCGTTATGAAGGAAGGTAACACCCTAACATTAGCGTACCAAAGAAAATTAATTAAACATACTTCGCCTTCTAAAAATACCCAAAAACCTAATTGAACATCCATTTAACCCATCACTCTCTACATGCACGTAATGACGTAATAAAAGAACCACCCTTAATCATCTGTCCCTCCCCCCTCCCTTTCAACACGCTCTACACCAAGTTTTTCCACATTCACATCCCCCCACCTAGCCAAGAAACACCATCCAGTCTTCATATATATTTTTCGTTCTCGAGTTCTTGGATTCTTGATCCATTTACCAATTCAAAAAAATGAGATGGTTAGACTTCATTTTGCTAATTACAAATTTGTTTCTTCTTATGATTCTTGATGCTGCATCAATCCAAGCCGCCGTGGAGTCAAGAAAGCTCGATGAGAGCACCGTGCCTGGACCCGTTGATGAAAAGTGTATCCCGTGCACTTCATCCCCTCCACCTCCAACGACGCCATCCCCTCCTCCGCCGATCTTGCCACCACCGTCTCCAAAGAAA
Organism: Omphalea diandra; assembly: GCA_949677035.1. Lineage (NCBI taxonomy): Eukaryota > Viridiplantae > Streptophyta > Magnoliopsida > Malpighiales > Euphorbiaceae > Omphalea > Omphalea diandra. The sequence goes on from CATIWR010033139.1 coordinate 19,768, forward strand.
CCACCATCGAGCTTCTGCCCTCCTCCTCCACCATCATTCATATACGTAACTGGTCCGCCTGGTAACTTGTATCCTGTTGTCAACGACTTTGGTGGTGCTGCCGACCGTGCCAGGCCGGCTCTGCCGACCTTGATTGGATGTGGGTTGCTATTCCTTTTGCTAAAGATTTGAGCTTGAAGGTGGCAAAACCAAGAAAGTGCACAAGACATCAAGATTTTAAGAACAAATGATTTTTTTTTTCTAAAGTAGAAGAAGCTTACTTTTAGAATCTAGTATGGTACTACTTTTCTTTTTCTGCCTCAATTGTCTAATAATAATTCCAATTTACGGTCTTCATAGTATTTTCTTCTTCTTTTTTCCCCTCCTCCATCCTCTTTCATTAATATAACAATCTTTCTTTTCTATGTCAATAATCTGATTTTACACGTTATAAACTTATAGTCTCTGTTTCTGTTCTGATTTTAGACTTTTTTTTTCTTTTACCAATTGAGTATATTATTAATTTCTGCCAATTCCAGATTGGTTAATGGTACAGTCTCAGAACCACAACTGATAAAACAGGACAAGAGAATAATTATTGAGTATGAATATGTAAAATCTTGGATTATCTATGGATCACTCATAAGACGACTTCATTAGAATTTTCTTCTTCGATTAGGCCCACCATTAGTTGGTGATGTCCTATGCACTGGCACTATCTCATAACCTCATTTTCGTTAGATGGAAGCTTTTAGAATATTAAGGGGTAAATATTTTGACGGTGGCTTAATGTGTATGTGTCAACAACTGGTTTAATTAATTAATTGATTTGTCTATGAGTATACAAGTATGGTGATCCCTTCATTCTATAATAAGATCATGGTTCAACAATTGTGAAATCATAGTTGTTTTTTTTTTTTTTTTTTTGGTTTAATTAAACTCCATGTAGTAATTAAGAACCCATTACATGTTTCCATTTGGAAAAGAGGTCGCCAAATGGGACACTGCATAACATTAGCTAAACCAGCCAAAAGATGCCAAAAATCAGGGAAAAAAATTAGTATGAGAAAAGGAAACAGACTTTGTGAACAATTAAAATATAAACTATTTCTTTTTCTAAATAAAAAAAAGTTGATTTGAATTTGGATAAATATGGAATGGGTATTTGACATGTGTCCAAAGAGATAAGAGGACCCACGGATCCTCAAGTAGAACTGAAACAGAACAAAAGGGCAGGCGAAGAAGGAGAAGCCAACCGACTGATTTGAAGCTAGACAGATTTGTAAAACTGAATGTGTCAGAATCGAACAATTATCGTTCCAGAAATCAACTTCGGTTTCACCAAATTGTAGGACCTACGTATCAAAGAGCTTACACATTTCGGTTTTGGTGGGTCATGTGGTTCATGACTCATCAATCATCAATGGATAGTTTGGCAGCTTGTTCTTAGACTCTTCTCTTTGGGTGAAAAAGCATGTGCAGCGTTATTAATCACCCTCTTCACCAGCCATCAACTTGCCAAGCAAGTTGGTCTTTTTACTGTTTAAAATGGTTTGGTGGCTGTGATAACTTTGAAGGAAGGATGATGCAAGTTTCTATGTCAAGACCACGTGACTTGTAAAAAATCACCACACAATGTAGCCAATTTTTCCAATCAGAAAGAAATTCTGTGTTCATTGTTTTCTCCTTTTATGACTACTCCATTTACTTTCATCATTTTATTTTTTATAAGAAACAAACTAATATCTCATAGATTTTTTAAAATGATAAATTGATTGAAAAAATTAAAATCATAAATAAAAAAATAAATGAGTGTTAAATGAGTAAACACTGGTGCTGTCCTAATATTGTCTATTCTTAAAGCACTAAGGATGAAACATCCTTATCATTACAGGGACTTGTTACGTCAACGCCAGCCATATATGGGACAAGGGTAATTATCCTTTTGTCACTGAAATTAATAAAAGTATTCCTAAAAAGAATTAGTGGAATTCCAGACCCCTTTCTGTGTGCGGTGGCGTTTAATGTATTGATAAGATTGTGGCTTAAAGCCAATTGGATTATTAGAAAGGTTGAAATAAAATTTTAAGGTGGGCAAACAATTATATTTCATAAAAGGGTAAAATTTGTCCCAAAACCTTAATATAAGTAACAAAAATTTAAATATTTTTATTCAAACTAAAATTTTTTTTCTGGGTTGTGTAAATTTGACATTCTAATTAAGACTAAGAATTAAACCCAAGTGTAATGTGTAGAAAATAAGATAAGTAGTAGACACCTTTTTCTTGTATATTCATATGAATTGTCTTTGGTTGACACTTGTGACTTGTTAATAATAGAGCAAAACAGGCTGTAAAAGTTGGACCAAAAGGCAATTCAATAATAAAGGAGATGTGAACTGCGTATCAATACAATCCATTTTATGAGCAAAATATGGATCACAGGATTAGCTGAAGACTGCAAATCCTTAATCAAAGAGGTTTAGTTATCAAAGAAAGAAAATGACCTCTGTTACCAGCAGATGAAATAAAGGATTGTATTCTCTTTTGGAAGCAAGAGAAAAAGAGCACTTAAAGGGATTTTGGAAAAACAAAGGGTTTAGTTAAAGTTTGATAGGAAAATAACTCTATAGGATTCAAATTCAAATTAATTTTATATTTAAAAGGTATAAAAATATCAACTAGTATTAAAAAAATTACTATTAACTCTTATTTAACTATAAAAAAATGTGACGTTAAGTCCAATTTATATCCTTTAAATGTCTCACGTCCTTTTTTTGCAAATTTGTTGTTAAAATTAATGAAATTTACTTTGACAAAGTAGTATTGATTCAATGACAATAAAATCATTCTCAAAACTGAAAAATTATGAGTTAAAATTCTATTGCAAATAAAATTAAGAAAAGCAATAAAGTTTGATTAATTTTAAAAAAAATCCATTTAAGTATTTATATAACATATGCATTCATGATACAAGTTTTTTCTTTTTTTAAAAAATTATATACAATAGACATGGTTAGCGGAGAATAGGACAGGAGGATTGGCAATTAGTAGTATGCATTCCATTCAAAGAAGGCCTAAATGGTCATAGAGATTTATTTCATTACTGAACTATCTAAACTTTTTTTGACAGCTTACCACTCTGCTACTGCTAAAGTGGCTTTCGTGATAAGGTTTGGGATTGAGCCTCTTCATGAACACTTGAAAAGATAAACAATTCCCTTGACACAAATTTTTAATGGGTTGTAAAGCCATTGTTATAATGTTAGTTATAACTACTACTACCACATTTCAAAATATATGAAATTTCTGGTTTTATTTAAAAATTCAATTCGAATTCATTTGAAATGGTAACCAGAATACAAGCAAAATTTCAATTTTGAATGGCCATTATGGTCTCTTCTCATTGAGCTTCTTTCCCTTCAGTTAATAGAGATAAAATATAGAATTGATTCAAATAGTTTATTACAGAGAGAAAAAAAATTAAAAAAAAAAGACTCAGTTGAATCAGAATCGCTAACTAGTACTTTAAAAATTTTTTTAAGTTAAATCTAACTTAATCTTAATTCAATTTGTGAATTAAATTGAATTGATACTATTCTAACTTAATCCAAATTGATTTTAATTATTAAAATATTTAAAATCTATTCAAAATTAAAATAATATTCTTATTTAAAAAATAAAAAATATGAGTTATATGATGAATTCAGTCTAAACAATATTTTTTTATATATATAACTTGGTTCAATGATATGATGTAACTTATTTATAAAAAAATAATCTAATATTAATCCATCTAAAGAAAAGATTAACCTAAAATTAATGCCCCCACCTAGATTCGTTTGATTTGATACATTTGCCACTTAACTTACAGAAGAAACCAGAAATCGCATTCATTCCACTGACTGGATGAACTTTAGGAAAAAGGCCTCCACCAAACTTCACCTTCTCTCTCTCTCTCTCTCTCGCGTCAAAATCACTCAAAAATTATCAACTTTATCAGTTCTTCCTTCCATCTATAACAATTTTTGTTGCGTGAGGAAAAAATTTTTGTTGAGGATTGAAAAGTGAGCAAAATAATAAGCCTTCAAATTGGACGCTTAGCTTATTAAATAATAAAATATCTTTCTCCACATCTCTCTTCCAATAATTCACCTCCACACTTTTATCCTTTCTACCTTACTAATATCATAGTTTATATAATTATAATGAATTTATTTTAATATGATATAAAATTTGAACTCAGTAAAAACTTAATTAATTAAAAAATGCGTATAGATAGAAAGCATGGCAAGTGCATGCATTTCATTTTTAATTAGTTAAAACATATTACGTTATTATGTAATATGAATAGTTGGAAATAGGGGAGGCAAATAGCTTCATGTTGAATTAATTTTAAGTAAGGTCAATTTTCAGTTACATTTTTTTTTTTTTTGTATTGAAGGGATTGAAATCAATTTACTTTTGAATTTTGGATTGAGTGACTTTTAATTTTAAATTTTTTAAAAATGAAAAAAATATTATGTTAATGTTGAATAATTTAAAGTGATAAATTGGATTGACTCACGAATCAGGTTAATTAGAATTAAATTTAGATTGAATTAATTTTGAATCATGTTAAGTTATTTTCAATGAATTTGAATTGAATTTTTATGTTAAATTAGAAATTATTATCTCTAATTAAAAATTATATATATGTTTTAATTGATAATTTTAAATAATTAACAAATCCTTTTGGAATTTAGTGCTTTTCTCGATTGGAGAAAAATTGCATGGGAAAACATGATATTGGAGGGCATGATTAGGTAAAAAAAATTATTAATTTTGAGGTATATCACACCATAAAAGTATATAATTAGATACTCCTTTTATCTCAATATTATAGGTTATTTTTTTTTACATAAAGATTAAGAAAGTTAGATTTTGTTAGTTAATAGCCACTTTTTACTAAAATATCATTTAATACTATTTATTGTACTTTCTTGAAAATAATAATAGATTCTTGAGAAAAAGAAAGATATTATATACAATATTGAAATGAAAATAGTACTAGATATTGTCAATTGTACTCACTCAATTCTTTAATAAATGTCATTTAAGGTTTCTGTACATATGTTAATGATTATATTTAATAGGTATTATTACATAAATAAAAGACTATGTTACTTTTAATTAGTTATTTTTATAAATTATCATGCACTTTATAAAAAAATAATTACTATAAAATTTTGAAATAGTTGAGTTGCAAAAAAATTAATTAATATTTATAGATAACTGTAAAATATTAAGTATTATGAAATAAAAATTTTTATTTAAAATAATATTTATTTTAAAACAAGGAGAGTAATTGTTAACCCTTCAAAAAAGGTTGTGCTAATAAAGAATTAAAAAAAATCACAATTTTGCACACAATAAGCACCCAAAAGGTGGAGAAGGAGGATTAATTGAGTTCTTCAAAATTAAGGATGCTTGCTTTTTGTATATTCAAAGGCAGAGTTAGTAGCATCCAAGGCGGCTGCACAAATTTCAATTATTGCCAGAATAATTTCTTAAGAATCACTCCCTATAAGATTTTTTATTTATTTGTTAAGTCTAAAGAATTGTAACTAATCAATTAATTTCAACATAATTTTTTTGTCACTCTCTATTTAACAATGCAGACTCCTGCCAACGTACCTAACACCACAAAATGAAAAAAAAAAAAAAGGAAAAAAAAAGAAATTTTATATCAAGAGTTGTTACTAGGAAAATAATAGACATAAATTTGTATTTAATCTTCAAGAATCCTATTTGTCTTTAATCTTCAAGAATCCTATTTGTTTCTCTCTATAAGAGAGAAATCAACCAAATTACTCATGAGAAAAGAAGAGACCGAAGACTTTCATCTGCGACATCATTATTTTTAAGATTAAGATTATTGCCCTTTAATCACGTCGTTGTCTTTAGATCAACCTTCATACTGATGATTCCTGGACCAATAGAGCAATTAAAAGATACATATAGTACTAGTATGTGTGTGTGTTGCTTTTGTCATTTTGTACTTAACCCAAAACACAAGCAAGATGATGATGAAACTCATCAAATTCAGGTTTTTAAGCTTATGGAGAATAATCCAAGTTTGAGGATCATATGGGTTAATCTCATACACAAAAGAAAGTTTTCCATGTAAAACAAAGCATTCCAAAACTTCACCAAATTAAGGTATCCTAAGTGGTAGTTGGTTGGAGGGCAATTAAATGGGTCCTAATTTTCTTCCAAGGTCACATCTTGTGAAATTTTCTCCCCATAATAAAATGTATACATGGAAAAACACCAATTGATGTGATTTGTTATCCAACATCCTTAATTTATTGCATGTCAGTTTTGTGAATCATATTCAATTCAGTTTTTTTTTTTTTGTTCTGTACAGACTGATTTTATATATATACAAGCTAAAATTAGAGAACAAATTTCATTTATCATCTAAATTACTTGAGTTATAGAATTTCATATTACCCTTTTCTCATGTTTCTTTTGCAATAACTATCCTTTATATCATTGTCTCCATTACCTCAAGTCTTTATAACAAGTCTTGGGGACAGTAAGAAATGCCTGTCATGTAGTGTATCCTCTTTGACACATCATGCATCAACCCCTTTGATGCATCATACATAAAGATTTTTAATATTAGTTATAACCTGCTTTTCTTAAGCTCTTCCTTCCCCTTTGTTGGTCATGACAAAAACAGGAAAACTCTCTATACCCTCCAAATAGAATAGCCGAAGTCCTAAACCCCATTAACATCACTCCCCCACTCTCCCTTTCCTTCGCCTCCTCTCTTCCTCTCCACTCCCTCACAACATGGCTACTACAAACTCAGCCCTAATTCTCTCCACCTTATTTCTTGCTACCATTCTTCTCCATCTTCCTACCATGACCATGTCCGATGACACGTGCCCTTACCCATGTTACCCTCCGCCCACCGGCACCGGCAGCACTACACCTTCACCTCCGACATCCCAGTCAGGATCATACCAACCTCCGGGCAGCAACTACCCTGCTACGCCGACAGGAAATTTCCCTTATAATAATAATTACCCCCCGCCATATTTTAGTAATAACTACTATGGCCCTCCTCCGCCTGACCCTATCTTGCCTTATTTTCCATACTTCTATAGAAAGCCTCCTCATCAGACTACCGTTAACTCATGGGCGCCGGCGACGGGAGTTCCAAGGTCAAGTCTCTTGATGATCTTGCTTCCAGTTTTCTTTTCTTTTCTATTGGTATAGTAAGTGAAAATTTTGATTATAAGTACTTAATCATAGTAGGGCGTGGTTCAATCAGTAGTACTGTGTACTATATATTGTGAAATTGATTTTGCTATGTGCTGTAGTTGCGGAAAATGGTTAGAATATTTACTAGAGAAATATTCTCGTTAATGTTTTCTTTCAATTATTACAGTTAATTACTAGTTCTCATTGAGTTAAGGTAGTGAAAATCTTGGTTAAAATTGGATTGATTGAGGATGCAGAGCAGAGGTGCCAAGAACCGGACTCATGGTTTTAACCAGAATTGAAATCGAACAAAATTGATCAAAATAGAATGATGCATCACTGTTAAAATATTATGCTAGAATAATGTTAATTGGTATTAGTAATTAATGTTAATTAATTTTATTAATTTTTTATAAAATTTATATTAATTAATTTATCATGTTACGTGATATATTATTTTATTATACTGATTTTAAAATATTGAGTTAAAATAATATTAATTAATATTAATTGATTTTACTAATTTTTTATAAAAATTTATGTAAGTTGATTTGTCTGATATATTATTTTATTTTGATCAATTCTAAAATATTGAGTTAAAATAATATTAATTGATGTTAGTAACTAATATTAATTGATTTTATTATTTTTTTTATAAAAATTCATGTTAATTGATTTTTCACAACACGTGATATATCATTTATCTTGATCAATTTGAATTTTGATTAAATTTATCAAAATTTTATTAATTTTAGCTAATTTTACTTAAAATTAAAAGGATAAGCTAATTTTATTAAAATTTTATTATTTTTAACTAATTTGACTAAAATTAAAAGAATTAGTGGCTCAAAAAGCTTGCTTTTCATTTATTTTTGTTGTTACTATAGAGATTCTTTATCCCTTCATTTATTTATTTTTTGGGTCTTGCTTTCGATTAGGATTTTGTAACCACTCGGAAAACACATGCAATTAAGATTTGAACTCGCAAGTTGATAATCTAATAAATGTTATTGAATCAATAATTTTATAGTTTTAGAAATGATAATAATCTCATTCTTGAACCATTAAATCATATATTAAATTTAATTGATGTTTTAGTCTAGTGGTAAGATAAAACTATAACGTCAAATTTTAATTTCACCAATATAATCTTTTCTTCAATACTCTAAAAAAAAAAAAAAGAAATTAAACTTATAACATTTGTCCTCTTAGTATAGGAAATTATACAAACATTGTTGTTACGCCATTTTGATTTATAGGCACATTTTTGCTCCTGTGATATTATCAACTATAATAAGTTACATGTGGAGACTATGATTGCTACATCTAAATTTGCTGATATAGAGTCTTCTTAATTTAAAAAGAAAAAAAAAACTAATATAACTTAATTTATTTGCTGCATCTAGATGTAGAAGGGTTTAAATTTTTTAAGAAATGGTGGAGCAAATGATTACTTGACTGCTAAAAAAAATGAAGAGGGGGCCACCCAAACATTAACTCGGGCACATATTATTTGTTCAGCTTAACCCTCTCTGGCCGCGAGAAAGGAATTCATTCAAAAATAATTCTAGAAAAACGAACTCTTGGCTACAATAGCCTGGAATGCATTTTGCGACAATCAGTTAAGCAGCCATCGCTGAAATTCTGTACCTTCAAACTTTGGCACAATCATGCTACTCTAAAAACATTACTCGCCACTCTATTGGACATCTTAATTAAATAATTCAGATTTTTAAAATTGAAATGGTTTGTGAATTCATCTCAACTCTTAATTCAATCAGTTTGATTGAATATTTTAAGAATTAAATTATTAACATAAATTTAAAATTGAAAAATATTTTATAAAACAAAAATTAATTAATAATAATTAAAAATAAAAATAATTTAAAAATCAATTTGAATTTAATTAAATTAATTAATGATTTAATTTTATCAATCTGACTTGTGGTTGTAAAAAAAAAAAAAAAAAGCAATATTGTGATTAAGAAAAATCAACAAACTCTCATAAAAAATGAAATGCAAAGGAAAAAATAATAATAAAATGACTTGTAATGTGAATCACCAATTTTTTATATTTAATTGTATATGAATTAAAATTATTAAATACTCTTAATTAAGATAATTATATATAATTAAATTATCTTTTAAAATACTTAAACTATCACTTTATTAATTTTCTCTCTTATAAGAAACAAGGAGAGCATTGAAAAAATTAATTAATACCTATATTTAGTTTTCTAAAACAACATAAATACAAAAAATTCTAAAATTACATATACTGTTAAGAATAAAATTCTTCACCATAGGTATATCAAATAAAGTTTGTTAACTCAAAATCCCTAAATTAACTAAGCAATTCAAAGATTAAAATTAATCAAATTCTGAAATTACTAAGCTTGCATTAAATAATTTCACCAAATCCTTTCAAAAACTCAAAAAGAGAATAAATCTCACAAAAAAACTTTTAATTATTAGAAAAAACTACTTACAAACTCATCTTTAGAGCCTTTTATAGACTTACAAGGCTTAAACTGATACAAATCTTAATAGAAGATGAAAAAGAATCTTCCTAAACACAAAATGACTTATATTCCTTCCTAAATACTAGTTTCTTCCTAAAACTAACTAATTAATCTTTTTCTAATGAAATAAGGACAATATTAAAGGCATATGATTGGCTACTAAAGAATTTGAGATTATAAAAATTTTGTGTTAAAAATCGCTTGAAGCTACACGATCATGTGCATGACCGTGTTGCCACATTTTGCCAAAGGATCGTAAAGACGTATAGCCATGTCGCAACTTTCTACTAGAAACAGGTGCCAACCTTTGATGACGCACTACCGTGCTTCAACTTTCTTCCTCAATTTTCTTATCTCCATGAATTGGGCTTCATGTGAACCAAGCTAAGCACTCCTCTTAAAAACTCTTTGCTCCCATCCTTTTGCATTTCGTCTTCAGGTAATCCATTATTTTCTTGAGCCAATTTTTTGTAATTTTCCCCTTGCATGAAAGCTCTAAGTTCATCTTTAAACTTCTTAAGCTTTCCTTTTGTGATTAGTCCTTGAAGTTGAATTGGATTCTTTGTATCCTTACTTAAACTGTTTGCATCAATCAGACTCACAAGCAGTCCTAAGAATGTGGAGAAAACTTACAAGTCTCACTCTATCCCTAAGAGTATAGGACTTTACTAGTAAGGGGGACAAATCGAAGTAATTCTTTTTCACACCATAAATCAAAGATCTTGTCAAATCTTTACAAACCACCACTATAGAAATTCTTCTCGTTTTAGTATTACAAGAAGCATCAATGTTAATTTTAATGATTTCATCACCAAGACACTCTCAATGTTTTGTAGCTTATGTTTGACAATAAAGATTTGTATAACACAATACTTTTATTGTAAGCTTGATTGTAGAGATTTATATTATTGTATATGTTATTTTTTCTTTTGTTCATATTTGAGCTATTTATATAAATAGATGCCTCTTGTATAGTTCAAATACATATTCAGAAATATAAATTATTCTTCTCTTATTGTTACCTTTTAATTTGTTAAAAATTTTCTATTTTAGTTCTATTATTCTTGAATTTCGTGTTTTAATTCAATTTCGATGGATTTTATTTTGTCTTGATTCTTATATCTTATTGAAGTCTTTGTTCTTATAAATTTTATTCTAAGAAAAGCTATTATGAATAAGTCTAATCTTGCTTTCACAAGTTCTAATTATGTTCTTATTATTGCTTTTGATGTTTCATCTACTATAAGGTCTAATGAATCTTTGATTAAATAAGTTATCACTTTCTGCTAATCTCCTAAAATATTGTTTGCTACTCTTCTGACTAGTTTTAATTTTATTCCTATTGCTATCATTGTTCAATCCTCTATCATCACCATGTCTATCAAAGCATCTATTTCTTCTTTTTATCTAATTCATATTATTAATGATGGTTAAATGAATTATCGCCCATACTACTCATGTTTCTTCCTTAAACCTCAGTCTTTCTAATATTTATTATTTTCTTAATTGAACCTTTAAGCTTGTCTCTATCAGTTAATTATATGTTCTTAGCCTTATTGTTGGATTTTCTCTTAATAGTTATCAGGTACAAGACTCGTAAATAGGACAGATTTTAGGGATGTTCACAAAGTAGGAAGATTAGTTTAGCTTGCCTCTCTCTGTCTTCCTCATTAAACAAATGTGTCTGCTACTATAATACTGCTACTACAATCTTTTCTTTATATTAGTGGCATGTTCAATTACGTCATACTTGTAGTAAATTTCGATCTTTTGTCTTTTATGATTTGTTAGATATATCAAAATTTGAGTTTTTGATTGTGTGCACTATCTACTTGTTAAATAAATTGGTCAGCCTTCCTAATAGTTAATCCGCTTATGATACCCTTTTAGACTTATCAATTATGATATTTTGGGTCCCTTCTTTCATTGAACAATTAGTGGTTGTCAATATATTGTCTTACTTATGATGATTATTCTCAATTTATTTATGTTTATTTTCTAAAAAATATACTTGAATAACCATAAGTTTATATTTAGTTTTAGTGTTCTCATATCATTAAAATTCTTCACACATATAATGCTATGGAATAAACAAAATTTAACCCTTCTCTAGTTTCTTTCTCAATACAGTACTATTGTTCAAAGTTTCTATCCTTATGTCTCCTCATTAAATGAAAGAGTCGAACATAAACATAGTCATATTCTTGACTCATATTTTGCTTTCCTCCTTTTTACATCATGTCTTGAAAGATTTTAGGGATAAATAGCTTTGATTGCTATTCATACTATAAATCAAGTTTCTACTTTAGTTATAAATAATTTCTCCCTGTAATTATATTTATGGTAAGGCTTCTTATTACTACTCTTAAAGTATTTAGGTGTAAATATTTTTTCCTTCCACATCCTCATGAATATACCAATTAGAACATCAAGCTCATCTATGTTGTTTTCTTAATTATGGAATGACCATAAGGGTTCTCATTATTAGGATCCAATTACTAATAGGTTGCATATCCCTAGATATGTTACATTTGAGAACAAACTATATTTTTATCGCTATCAAAATTTCATTAATCTTTTAAGACTCTTTTTTTCCTTGTTTTATTGATATGTTGAGTTATTTCCTAATTCTAATACAATTGTTTTCAAAGAGGTCAATAATACTCCTCCAACTTCTACACCTAGTACACCTAACTATGAAGATCTCAATAATACTTCTTTTTGTCTCTATAGTTAGTTCTAAAGAAGTTGCTCCAACTATTGTTCCTATTCCAAATTTTGTTCCTCTTTATTCCACCTAAGTAAGAAAACCTCCTTCTCATCTTAGTGATTATCATTGTTATTTTAGTATTCTATACTTGCATAAACTTCATTGTTATTATTAAGGACTAACCCTTTTCAGTAACAAGCAATGATAAAGAAACTACAACCCTTTAACATAAAAAAAACTCATATATGAGATTTAATTGATCTTCCTCACAATAAAGTCCTCATTGGTTGTTAATGGATGTATGAAGTCAAAACCCACTCTAATGGTTCTATTGAACATTATAAAGCTTGCTTAATGACCAAAGGCTATAATAAAGAGTATAATATATACAAGACTTTCACATCTGTTACTTAATTACCTTTTGTGCATAATCTAACAACCATTATTATTGTAAAAAAAGGCATTTTTTTAGATGAATTGAAAAAATGCTTTTCTCAATGGAGATTTATAAGATTTGGTTCATGTGCATCTCCTTCTTGGCAATACTCATCGTCTTCATAAGTTTCTAAGTTTCAACCAAGCCTTATATGATATGAAACAAGAACTTAGGGCTTAGTTAGCAAAATTTAGCTCCACTTTTGCATAATTTGGCTTTGTCTCTAGCCCATATGATTCTGGTTTATCCATTCATCACACAAATCATAGTGTTGCTCTTCTTTTACTATATGTTAATGATATCATCATAATTGGTATTTTAGATTTCTAACAATATCATAGTCAACATTTTAAGATGAAAAACCTTAGTTCTCCCAATTATTTTTTGTGTTTTAAAGTCTCTCATGACTCTAATGGCTATTATTTTTCTTAGGCTAGATATACTTCTAATTTGCTTTCTTGAGCTAGTATCATAAAATAGTAAAATTGTCTCCACCACGTTGGAACTTAATGTCAAACTCAATCTTTTAAATGATATTGTTTTTGATGATCTTACATTGTATAGCAAACTTATGGGTAGTCTTGTATATCTCACCATTACTCAACTTGATATTGCTTATACAATGCACTTAGTTAGCCAATTTATGACTTTGACTAGCTCATTACATTTTGTTGTAGTTCTCTGGGTTCTTAGATACGTTAAAGGCACTTTATTTCATAGGTTACATTTCTCAACTCATTCCTTCCTAGTATTTTTGGCTACTTTAATATTACTTAGACTAGTGATTTCATAGATTGTTGCTCCACCATCAATTATTATTTCTCAAGTCATTCTTTCCAGTACTTCTGGATACTCTAATATTACTTAGACTAGTGATTTCATAGATTGTTGCTCTACCATTGATTCTTTTTTTTCTAAGAGATTGTCTTAGTTTTTGGCATAATAAGATGCAAACAATAATAACTCGCTTTAGTATTGAAATAGAGCATCATTCCTTTATAGATATTACCATTGAGTTACTTTAATTAAATTGATTATTATCAGAGACGGGTATCACACATTCCACTTCCAATTGATCTACATTATGATAATAAAAGTGTTATGTAAATTACTCATAATAACACCTATCATATACAAACTAAACAAATTGGAATAGATTGTTACTTTGTATGACATCATGTTATAACTAATACTATTTGTTTAGTTTATGTTTCCTCTACAAACTAAATAGTTAATATCTTCACAAAGACTCATTTATTCACTCATTTTAAAGATTTACTTAGTAAACTCAAGTTGATATCTATAATACCTTCTTGAATTTAAGGGAGTAGAGGGTGTTAACATGATTAATGACATTGATTGACCACCTTGACTAATTAACATAATGATAAATTTGATTGCAAGAATTTGTATGTTTGATTATAAAGATTTATATAATATAATTACATGATTGTAGGAATTTGTATTATTGTATAAGTTACTTTCTTTGTGTTCTCACTTAGACTATTTATATAAATAGGTGCCTCTTATATAGTTGAAACGTATATTTAGAAATACAAATTATTTTCCTCTTATTATTATCCTTTAAGTTGTAATACAACCCTCAAATGTTTGTGTAATGCGTTGAGTTTGTGAGTTACTTAGCTTTGCTTAGTTTTTTGAATCAATTTAAATAAATTTGTATATGTCAAATGTAGCGAATTTATAAAAAAATTATCTTCATAATGTATTAGTAAATTTAAACTAAAAAAAAAAAAAAAATCTTTTTTGCCACTCAAACCAAAATTCAATTATTGCAATGACATATTTTTATATACATGTAAGAAAACAAAATTAATGTTTTCATAATCGGACCAAATTTGCTAGTTTGTGAAATTGAGAATCAACTAGTCAATTCAATTATAAGATTAAAAAAAATGACCAATTAGAAAATCAGACAAAATTAGTCAAAACTTGAAATTAGATCAAACCAGTTCAATTTTAAATTATAATTTTTTGTGAAAATTTAAAAAATGTTTTAAAAATTACACTTTTACTCAAAAAAATAATATTGAAAATCAGTCTAAAAAGATTTGAATTGGTTACTAATCCAATTTCAAGTTTTTTAGATCAAATCCGATTTTCAAAACATTGATTAGCAGTTAGTTTAGATGAGTAGATATTCATAGTTAATTAGTTTGTCAATTAGAAGAATGTACCTTCTTTATACATACTGTTTCTAGCTGAAATGAAGTGTGGAGAAATCAAATCATTTTGTTCATTTTACATTACCTCACTAAAAATAGCAAATTGGGCCGATTATATAAATCCTGAAATTTGTGTATATGTGGATCACAGGAGCAGGGCCTAAGCTCCGAGGAGGGTCCATGGATCCCCCCAGATATTGGCCTGCAATCCACAATCACAAGAAACTAAAGACATTATTTAACCTCTCTTTATTTTGAAATTGATAACCAATAATTAAACAAAATGTCCCCCACAATGAAAATGCTTAACATTATTCTTGTTCCAAAAATAGTTAATAAAATGATAAAATATGATCAAATTGTTAAGGGTGAGTCACTAACTGCTCTATTATCTGTTATGATGCCAAAAATAGCGAACGTTAACAGGAAATAATAAGTGATTTTTTCAGTGACAAAAGAATGATAACCTTTAGTGTTGATCTCAACACTAACAAGTTGTTAATATTTGGTGTGTCATTTGGACAGCTTTAGGCCCAATCATTCGTAGGGGAGGTGGCTATCAGATTAGAATTATTCGCTTTTTGTACTAAAATGTAAATATTGCATCATTGAGCTCTTTTTTTTTTTTTTTTTTTTTTTCTGGGGAAAAGTTGTTTTTTGTCATTAAATTTTTAAGTAGGCAATGCCTATAATAGCACAAATACTGATGCCTTACTACAATTTTTTTTAAAAAAAGAAGTTTATAACAAATGGGAATGGAATGACAGAGTTGGCCACCCGAGCTAATACCTACCATGGATTTCAAACCTAAAGACTGCAAAAGGGCAGAATCAGACCAAAGCCAAACCCATTAGCTACTCACCCATAAGTTAGGTCGAAGAAGCCCAAACAAGATCACCACCCACTAGTTTTCCTTTCATGCCCAGTTTCAAGAAATTCATCGAAGGCACCATAAGAGGATGAGTTCAGGAAAAGGTAGCCAACAACAGCAATCAAAGGCACCACCCACTCATAGGCTCTTTATCAACCAATTTTGACTCAATGGTATTAGTAGTACTAGATCAGCTACAGAGACCCTTTTTTTTTTTTTTTTGCATAAATTCGTTTAAACTAATTCAATAAAATAATGCATTAAATAAAGTTCGAAAATCTGTTATTACATAATAAATAAAAAAAAAAAGTCTATTCCATCCCCCCCCCACACTAAAAAAAAGAAAAAGCCCTAAATTTTTTCTTTGGATCTAAAAATGTGAATTGGCATGAGATGGGTTTGTAAAAGGAACCATTGATCTCTGGGGTTATCCATGTCAAGTAATGGTCCCAGCCATTGTTGTTGGTCCAGCACTGTGGGCTGTGTCTGTGGGTTAGGGTACAAGGAGCATGACCTATCTCCCTTTCAATCTCAACGTCCCGATTGATTTTTGTTTGCTTGTATTTATTCTCATCCCAACTAAGGCCTAAATTTTATTTGGGCCAAGTCCCCACTTGCACCTAATTTAATTCCTTTATGACAAAAACAGAGACAAGAGGAAAAATACTGACGGAGGGTTATCTTATCCTCAATAATATGAGTTGGGCTTTCAACCTCAAATTTTTGCGCCTGATTCAAATTTTTTAAGTTATATGCACTTCACCATTTTATCCTTTTTTTCTCTTTTATCCAAAAAAAAAAAAAAAAAAAGACATACCTATATTTTCGATTTCTAGTTAAAAGTATATGAATATTTTTCAAGCTTAACCATTGTCGAAATCAAGTGTTATAAAAGTGCGAATAAGGAAAACAAATGATCAAATTTTGCGCTCTTCGAAATTTAATATTTTTATTGAAAATTATTTTTTTAAAAAAAAATTAAGCAAATAATTAGAGAAATATAAAATTTGTATATTTAGTTGGATATAAGATTCTTAAAATTTTAAAATTAATATGTTTGATTTGTAATAGAAAAGTTAAAAATTTTGATTTATATTATTATTATATCTCTAGTGTAATTGCATATTTATTTAATTAATATATATACAAAATTATGTAATGAAATTTATCATAATGATCAATGCAATAAAGAATATAAATATTATTTAAACCACTAAATAATTATAAATTTATCATGGTAATTAATTTAATTATGAAATATGAATTTATTGAAAGTATTAAATAAGCATTCTCTTAAAAAATGTTTAATAACTACAAAATGTTAATGATTAAAAAATATAGCCTATGATAATAAAAAAAAAATAAGAAAATCTAAGAATGATCTAATTGCACAATAAACTAATAAGAGATTTTAGCTTCTTATAATTTAATAATCAATAAAAAAAAGTATATATAAAGTTGTATATATTTATATATTATATTAATTAAAGATATATTTATTTTTTCATATCTCTACAGTTTTTCAATAATCATAAAAAAAAATTACATTCCTTAAATAAATAAGTATTTTCCTATCGTTTGAGATGAGAAAATAATTTTTCTCGACGTAGATAGAAAAATAAAAGTCATAAGTTTAAAATTTAGCTTTTTCAAAACTATAAAATTTTCATACAAATTAAACACTAAAATTTAATATTCTTAAACTAATTTTTCTTGAGACAATAAGACATTC
Source organism: Omphalea diandra (assembly GCA_949677035.1). Classification (NCBI taxonomy): domain Eukaryota; kingdom Viridiplantae; phylum Streptophyta; class Magnoliopsida; order Malpighiales; family Euphorbiaceae; genus Omphalea; species Omphalea diandra. The sequence goes on from CATIWR010033139.1 coordinate 37,457, forward strand.
TCTATAATTAATTAGTCTCTAAAATGGCATATTTCAATGAAATTTTTCTATTAAACATTTTGAGTTGAAATTATGTCAATGAATTTAGAAAATAAAAAAATATGGGAAGGAAGAGATACTCTAATTAGATAAATTATACAATAAAAAAATGTTTATTAATTAGGATTTGATTCCTTGAAGTTCAGCTACCAAAATAAAAGCATGGCCCATTGGCCCCCGATCCATTAAGAAAGGAGAATGAAGCCACGCACACGAGGACAGCACCATATGCTATTTTTGCCTTGCGCTACCCTATACTTGCATCATTTTCATTACTATGCCCACCTAATGGCCCATCATTATTATCATGTTTTACTTCTGATTTCACGATTCTATCAACCAAATAATTAAAAAAATAAATATTGTGACTTTCATTTTATTATTCACGCGCGTATGCATGATACTTTATATGACATCATATTCTTAATTCGATACCATAAACTAAACATCTCAATTTTATAATATTCTCCTAGTGATTGAGTAATTTAATTCACCTAATCAAACCATATGAGTTAGTAGTACTAAGTAGTTGTAAAGATTAAACACTTCAGAAATAGGCTTTAGATTTTAATATCAATGTTATTAAGAAGATTTGTTATTTAATGTTCAAATTCTCATGATCACTTCTAACTAAGTAACTTTATTTTTTACTGTTAAATTAAGACATTAATTAATTTATAATAAAATTGTAAGTGTTATATATCATTAGCTAACGTATTCTTTTTTAACACTTTATTTTATAATATTTATATTTATAAAATTGATGGTAACTGAATCAGATTGAAAAAAGTTGGAGTTATTAATGACTGAATATGATCATGTTCCTCCAAAAATAGAATAGCTAAAAGAAATATTAAGGGGAAGTGTACCTTTTCCACAATATTATGGGGACAATTTTTCAGCAGTTCTCCCAATTTTTACCATCCCCTTACATCTATCTATACGTATATGATATATTCTTGCTGTAGCCTTGGAGTAGTAATAAAATGTAGGGCCTTAAAGGGTATAGTTGTAAACATTTTGGGGTCCATTTTATTGTATTCTAAGAAAAAAGATGTCAATCAAATCTTTGCCCAGTGATCAAGATTGAGATCTCAAGATCAAGAGGTTTCATGTTGGATTCTTTATTTTGTAATTGTTCATATATTTGTGTTTGAATAACAAAAGAAAAAAAAAAAAAAACAGGATAAGAAACAAGGTGCTGACTCTCAAGATCAGATGTGTTAGATGTTTGTCATGTAATATTCATTTGACCAAGTGAAATGTGGTCCGTTAGTTTAAAGATCGGACGGTCGTTATTGAGATATAAAGCCAATGGTATATATATGCTGATAGCTACCAGCGATCGATTCGAGTGTATACGTCATCCTTATGGGAAGGTATAAATGTTCTGATAAATACATTCACCGAAATTTCTTGCCCTTTTCTTAGGAATTTAGCTTGAAACTACCATCTTCGTTATTTAATACATATATATATGCGTCAATTTTTGCTTCCCATGACATGATAGGTGGGCTCTCTTATGCCCCAAGCGTAAACCCTTATATTATTTTACTAATAATTTGATGATAATGTCGATATGATGATATAAAAAATTTTTAATTTTAATAATTCATTTTTCCTTTTTATATATTTGATATGTAAAATAGAAAAACAAATAAATTATGGCCACCACTATATCACAAATCACTAATTTAATGTCTCATTTGGTAGAAAACTAATAAATTGATAATGAATGTTAATTTTGAGCTTCAAAATGTTAATAAAAGGCCGCACCACATGATGTGTTGGAGCCACATCACTGAACAAGATTGATTTGGCCAAACCAAGCACATTGATGCAGAGATTTATCAACTTAGTGATTAACATATTGATCTCTGAAAAACTATATTATGGGATTTTGGCAAGGAGACAAGGAGGTGGAGACATGCATATATATCCTTAATATGGAAAGACATGGAAGGAATCATATGTTAGAGTCATGAGCAAAGTTAAATAGAAAGAAAGGACTACAAACCTAATATGTTTAATTCTTGCATGTTGGTATGTTGTGATTAACTAGCACGTAAAGGGAAGCATGCAAATTTGTGGTGGTATAGTAGATTCTCACTTGCGTTTAATTTGTTTGTTTGAGTTTGTTCTTTCGGTAAATTGCATATATGAGAATCTGAGTAAATTATAGGATCAGATCCATTACATTGAATAATTTCATTAACAATTAGTGTTATAAAAATTAACATGAAATTCTCTACTTTTCATAAAAAAATAGATAAATCAATATACTACGTCTTATCATTTGGGTTGTTTATTATTTTTTTTTTTATCAGAAATTTGTTGGATGTTACTCTTGCTTTTATCCAAATTTATGGAAATCAAAGGTGAATGCAAAATTGCATTTTCAAAGTCCTTTCACTTATATGATTATGTTAAGTTTCTCTGCTACAATTAGTTTAGATTGAGCTTTTTTATTTTTTATTTTTGACAGTCTTCAAAGAAATAATAATAAAAAAAGTATTACAACATTTTATAATGGAAAAATTGAAAATTTTAGATTCAAAAAATTTATTTTTCTTATTTTTATATATAAATTTATTCTTAATTGTGAAAGTATAATATATTTTTCTTGTTTTAAATTATTGTTTATATATATATATATATATATGTATTTCACTTTTTTTCCATTATTCGGCAAAGCTGAATCCTGGAGTTTGACGACAAGCAAATGGAAAGTTGACCAAGTACAAGACAAGAACATGCAATCTGCAACATAAAGCTGAAAATCATTAATGAGCAGTTTGGCTCTGAAACATAGTGCCAGGAGGTGGTCTTTCCAAATTGCCCTTTGATAGGGCTTAATCTATTCTCTTCTTCCATTATGTTATGGGCCTATTCAAGCCCTTTTCTTTTGTGCTTCATACTACCTAAGGATCCATCAAGGCCAGAAATTTAGTAGTTACCCACCCCCCAAAAAAATTCGCAAATTATACCCTAAACTCGTATTCAATTTACATTATGATTCTATCTTTAACGTGAGTGTATTTCTCTGCATTTTGTAGATCAGACATGTGAGATTTTTTATTTCAAAGCAATGTCTTGGATCTAAAAAAACTCTTTTAAATTTTCACATTTGATTTATTTACTTTGAAAGTTTTTTTTTTCTTATTCAAAATCACAGAATTTTTGTTCAAATATATTTTTTAAATAAATATTTATATCATTTTTTATATTGTAATGAATATTTATTCTTATATTTTTTATATTTCATATTTGAATAGAATTATGAATATTTATTCTTATATTTTTTATATTACATATTTGAATAGAATTATGTACTAGTTATATAAAAATGGATTAAATTTTTTGGTATTGATATGAACTTAAATTGGTAATGAGATGTATGATAATTGGTATTATACTTGAAGTTGTTTAATAGAAACTTCAGACATTTTGGTACATTCCTATTGGATTGCAGGTATATTAATTTAAAATTATAGACACGTAACGTTTGATATGAAGATACATTAATATTTTAGTGAAAGTATGCTAATTTTTTATTATATGTACATTGGTTTTCTATCTTCTCGCCTATAATAAAAAGTTTTAATGATTTCTATATTCTTATAATTCTAAGTACATTATTATTGTGCTATAAGTATATTATTTTCTTATTTTAAATACATTATTATTACTCCAAATACATTTTTTTTTTACTAAAGGTACACTACTGTTGATTTCTAAATATATTTGTTTTGACTTACAAGTAATTGATATTTATAATTGTGAAATTTAGTTTAATGAAAAGTTATTTGTAATATATTTTTAAAAATATATGAATTATTATATAATCTTAAGTTTTTAAATTACCAAGTTCATTTATTTTAAAAAATTTAACTTATTTAATTTTTATATAAAAATAAAATTTTTAAAATTAAATCAAATTAAATAATAAAAAAATCTGAACCAAACTAGTTAAATATTCTATCAATTTGTTCTATTTACATTAATAAAGAGAGAAGATCAATAAAATAAAAAAAGAAAAAAATAAAGAGACTTGAAGTGTAAAAAATTGAAAAAGACAACAGAAACGTGTGTTTGTGAATGCTTTTTTAAAAAAAGATGGCATGGGTGATAATTTTATTTGGCGGTTTAAGTGAAATGTTGTTTTTTTTTTTTTTTTTAATCTCAAATACATGATGTAGCATGAATACGAGCTCATGATATAAGAATTCAAAGTTGTTTGCTTTTAAAACCTAAATTTTGGACACACCCCATTTCTTTATTTTCCTATTCTTAAACTCTTTCTTATAAATTTTGTTTAAATACATAAAATAATAATAACAATATTTATAAATTTAATAAATACATAATAATTTTAAACAAAAATTGTATGTATTTATTTAAATACATAATTTAGTTTCAATTATTTTATAATATCAACACCCGTGACTGAATCATATTAAATAAGATAATTTATCAATGATGTATTTCTTTAATTATCTTATGATTTATGTGTCTGTTTTATATTTGAAGATGGAAAACAAGAAATCTCTTTGGGATCTATCTTGAAAGAAAATTGAGACAAGTTGTATCCTTTTTAAGGCATTTTAAGTTTGAGAACTACTAATTGAATGAAATTGATCCAGATCAAAACCATTGCAAAGAGAAATACGTTAATTGTTGTATTGTAAAATGACCACAATCATGTTTTTTATTTTTCAATTAAAATTCATTTTTCACTTTTATGTGAAAGATAAAATAATCATAAAATATTCTATAAATTTGAGTTTACATTATTATTCTATCTTTAATGTGAGTGTATTTCTCTGTGTTTTGTAGATCAGACATGTGAGATTTTTTATTTCAAAGCAATGTCTTGGATCAAAATAAACTCTTAAATTTTCACATTTGATTTCTTTACTTTGAAAGTTTTTTTTTATTCAAAATCACAAAATTTTTGTTCAAAATCTATTTTTTAAAAGATCTTTATATCATTTTTTATATTGTAATGAATATTTATTCTTATATTTTTTATATTGTATATTTGAATAGAATTATGTATTGGTAAAATTTTTGGATTAAAATTTTTGGTACTGATATGAACTTAAATTGGTAATAAGACGTATGATAATTGGTATTATACTTGAAGTTATTTAACATAAACTTTAGACATTTTGGTACATTTCTATTGGATTACAAGTATATTAATTTAAAACTACATACTCATAGCGTTTGATATGAAAATACATTAATATTCTAGTGAAAGTATACTAATTTTTTTTATTGTATGTACATTGATTTTCTATTTTTACGTCTATAATAAAAAGTTTTAATGATATTCTATATTTTTGATAATTCTAAGTACATTGATATTATGCTATAAGTATATTATTTTCTTATTTCAAATACATTATTATTATTCCAGATACATTATTATTTTTTTTATTAAAGGTACACTACTATTGATTTCTAAGTATATATTTTTTGACTTACAAGTTAATTGGTATTTATTATTGTGAAATTTAGTTTAATGAAAAGTTATTTGTAATATATTTTTAAAAATATATGAATTATTATATAATCTTAAGTTTTTAAATTACCAAGTTCATTTATTTTAAAAAATTTAACTTATTTAATTTTTATATAAAATAAAATTTTTAAAATTAAATAATAATAAAAAATCTGTACCAAACTAGTTAAATATTCTATCAATTTGTTCTATTTACAATAATAAAGAGAAAAGATCAATAAAATAAAAAAGAAAAAAAGAAAGAAATTTGAAGTGTAAAAAATAGAAAAAAATAGCAGAAGCGTATGTTTGTGAATTTTTTTTTTTTTTTTTAAAGAAAAGATGGCATGGGTGATAATTTTATTTAGCGGTTTAAGTGAAATGTTGCGTTTTTTTTTTTTTTACCTCAAATACATGATGCATCATGAACACGAGCTCATAATATAAGAATTCAAAGTTGTTCGCTTGTAAAACCTAAATTTTGGAGATACGCCATTTCTTTATTTTTCTATCCTTAAACTCTTTCTTATAAATTTTGTTTAAATACATAAAATAATAATAACAATATTTATAAATTTAATAAATATATAATAATTTTAAACAAAATTTGTATGTATTTGTTAATACATAATTTAGTTTCAATTATTTTATAATATCAACACCCATAATTGAATCATATTAAATAATATGATTTATCAATTATGTATTTCTTTAATTATCTTATGATTTGTGTGTCTATTTCATATTTGAAGATGAAAAACAAGAAATCTCTTTAGGATCTATCTGGAAAGAAAATTGAGACAAGCTGTATCCTTTTTAAGGTATTTTAAGTTTGAGAACTACTAATTGGATGAAATTAAACCAGATTTAAACCATTATAAAAAGAATTACATTAATTACTGCATTGTAAAATGACCACGATCATATTTTTTATTTTTCAATTAAAATCCATTTTTTACTTTTATATGAAAAGGTAAAATAGTCATTAAACATTCTATAAATTTATATTTATTATTTTGATCTAGATCAATTTTATCCAAAAGGCATTTTCATTTAAGTTTTCAAGTTATGGTAATTGAAAAACAAGGCTATGTTGTTAGTAAGCAATATCTATTGATTTTCCAACGTTCAATGGCACTATAGACCTTAAAGAAACGTATTTAGCTTTTCCACGGCAAGAGCTGGTCCCAATTTTATTAGGGAAGGCTCAAATTTCAGCAATAGATGGATAGAGAGAGAGAGCGAGAGAGGAGTAAACCATAGAAATTAGAGTTTGCAATTCATCACACGCGGGACTAAGAGCCCATTCGTTTGAGTCTTCCTACAATCCCACGTGAGTAGATAGCGTCTAAGATGACTGGCTGTCTCTGCCACTTAACACCCATCACTTTCTCTTTTGCGCATGTTGGTCTTATCTGCCTTTAATTGCTTTGCTTTAATGCCTTAATAGCAGTACATAATGGGTAATTGAGTATCTTTTTCTCTGATATTGCTGACTAATTGTGGTACTCGAGGGTTAGAGTTAAAGCTTCAAAGCTTTTTGTGGAGCGTTTGTCCCCTTCTAATGCTACAACCCACCAAAATGAAATCTTGGGGTTGCCAGTTACTTACTAAATGGTTTATGTCGTTTTATGAGAATGCTCTGTGGCAACATTTGGTTAGAGTGATTTGAGTTTACAATATCTTTCTTTTTAGAGATTAAAAAATAATTAATTTTAAATAATTTTAATTAATATTAACTAATATACCTTAACAGTATTTAACTAAAATTTTACACTAATACTGATGAGAAAATATTTAATTAGAAAAAAAAGAAAAAATGATGATAAAGATAAATTTAAAAAATAATCAATTAATGTTATATTGGTAATATAAAATAATAATTATATTAAAATAAATTTTTTTTTTAAAATGATAAATATTATAAAAATGGACTGAATATTTTATTTTATATGCATTATTATCGCTAATTGTCCCCAGCCACCAAGTCCACTGACATGACATAAAAGAGAATTTCTTTTTGTCATTAGACAAAATGTTAAGAGCTTAATCATATTAAAATTTCCAAATATTTTCACAGATCATTCAATATTTCATCAAAATAAATAAATTTATCTAAATTTTTACACAATTATTTTAATTTTATCTATGTTCAATTTTTTTTTTATTTTTATCTATCTAAATTTTAATTTTTACACAAAATTTCATATGCTTATGGGTTCTATATGTATCTTTGGCAGCCATATTTAGTAAATAGAATATGTCTTTTATTTTTTTCTATTCTTTCATGAGTAAATTTGAAAAAAATAAAAAAAAAATGAGCGAGACTACCTATGTTGAAAATTTTAGATAAAAATATGAAAACACAAAAAAAAGTTAAATATTTAATATTATTAGGTCAATGTTAAATAATCACTTTAATAAAATGTGATACAAATATAATTTTATTTCAAAAATCTCACTATTATTTTTTTTTGAAGAAATCTAATTAACTTAGAACAAACTCAAAATTTTAGTTTTCAAATTAGTTTCATTTGTGATAATAAGTTTGACTAGAAAAATATATGTGCAATTTTAATTTTACATTTGTGTGTGATTCTTTTCATAAAATGAGAGATTAATAGATTATTTAATACTATAATAAGAATATTTCTTATTTGATGCTATAATAAGAATTTTCTCATTGCACATATTTATATTTATAAATATTATTGTCACGTTAAATCAAATTATATATTATGCACACTTATGCCTCTATAAATTTTGTCAAAATGGAATGTCATACCATAAAAACAACATGGATTTCATTTTGGCATAATCCAAACTTGTTATATTTTTCATCATTTTATTTATACTCGCTATTCCTTTTTCAACGAAGAGCGAAGAAACAGGCAACCATCTAAACAAGGCAGATTAGCTCTCTGGTGGCAAGATATCATTACGGTGATTTCAATGTCATTGATTCTGTCGAAGATAAATACAGAGGCAGAATGAATATTTTTTGTAATTGGGCATCCAAACGTGAAGTGTTAGAGTTACCATTCAAGGGATCTAGGTTCGCATGATCGAATAGGCCGAACGGGAAGGCTAAAATTATGCAACGTTTAGACAAAGGTGTATAAGCGAGTCGGCGATTTCGATTTGAGTATAAATAGCTTGACGCAAATAGATGCAATCAAGTAGTGCAAGCAACTTGGACACAGCAGGAACTAATGAATTAGTGCAGCAGCTTGATGTATATGGGTTCCAGACAGTTTCAACTCGCTCAAAAACTTAAGGAGTGCAGCAGGAAAT
>CATIWR010033145.1:0-20376 GCA_949677035.1 Omphalea diandra
TATTGATAATGGACATAGAGTTGACCCGCATTATGTGCAATTTCGAAGATTATTTTGGACCTTCAAACCTTGTGTTCATGGCTTTAAATATTATCGGCCCATCATTCATATTGATGGAACATTTTTATATGGTAAATACAAAAGCACAATGTTGATTGCTTCTGCATTAGATGGATGCAATGAGATTTTTCCTCTTGCATTTGCTATAGTTGATTGTGAAAATATAGCAAATTGGGAATGGTTCATGTCTCTAATGCGGAGATTTGTAACATCAAGAAAAGATTTGTGTATCATATCTAATCGGCATCTAGGTATTATAGAAGCAATGAAAGGCCAAATGTGGCAACCTCCATAGGCACCTACAACATCTACTCAGCACACGAGTAAGCGTCGTAGGCAAGGATTCACTGATAGGCGTGCAGAGGTTCCCATCCCACCCTCGCAAACATGTACACCTATACCGTCACCGTTGGCATTTCATTACGGCAGTGAATATAGGTGTACTCAATCAGAGGGTGTTGGACCTTCATCCATGTCACATTCATATGAAGGTCTTTTCACTACTATATATGGGTCATCAGAGGATGTTGGACTTTCAACAATGTCTCGGTCATATCAGCCGTACACTACGTTATATGATCCATCAAAGGGTGTTGGCTCTTCATTCATGCCACAACCATTTCAGTCTTACACTACTTCATCTATGGAATATGGGTCATTAGGAGACCAACTAAACCTTTCACTTTAACCTCCTGGTTCTTCTACATATATGGCCGGTCCATCTGAGCTCTTTCAGTCTTTCTCGAGTTTGTTGTTTTCTACACCGCCATCAGCATGACAAATAGACCCTAGTTTCTCACATCAAGCAGATCAACCTTCTATGTCATTCATTCTGGCGTCTGGACAACAAGAGTCATTTACTCCTTTAGACAGTACGATTCTTGATATTTTTAGTACCCCCTCTTACAATCAACTGTTGTCTTAGTCTACATTCGGTCTTGGATCATCTACCATTTCTCCTTTCACACAACATCATATAAATGATGTTGAGCCTTAAGATCACGATGTAGATGATCCTTATATTTCTACTGCTAGGTTACGAGGTACTGCATTCAGAAATAGGCGCCCACAACGAACCAAAAGACATCCAAATTGCGACACTAAATAGTTATTTTTTAGTTTTTATGTCTTTTGTTATACTTACTTTAAATTATTATATAAATTAGTTATTCATTAAATTTATTATTCTCTAAATTAAATTTATAATTGCATAAATGGTGGTTTCTCAATTTTTTTAAAACACATAATTTATTTAAATGTAAACAAACACACTATTATTCAAGTATATTTTACAAAAAGTAAATATCTTCATATGAAACTATATATATATATATATATATATATATATATATAATGTTGTATGAAATTGAATATTAACCATTGTTTTCCATAACACGAATAAGAACATTCACCATTTTACTGACGTACGAATATTAACTATCGTTTTCCATAATATTTCATTGATTTACTAAATTTTTTTTAAAATATTTGTTCGCCACTTAAAATAGTGGACGAAACAATTCAAGCATAATAAATATTCTCTCGTTCACTAGCTAAATTACAAATTGGAATGATAAAACATTCGTTCATTCGCCAATTTAACTAGCGGATTAATTACATACATGAACGTTACGTTTGTGCATATAAAATTATTCTTGTATGAACTAATTTTTATAATTTTATTCACTATTACTTTTAATAATATTTCATTGATATGCTAAATTTTTTTTCTAAAATATTTGTTCGTCTCTTATAATAGAGAGCGAAATCATTAAAAAAATTTAAATGAATTTATATTTTTTTATACTTTACTTTAAAATATTTTAATACTTTATTTTATAATATTTTATACATTTTATTATTATGTTATATTTTAAAATATATAATAATTTTATTATAATATTATATAATACTTTTATTATGTTATGTTATAATATTATAATAAAATTATTATATAATATTATAATAAAATTATTATATAATATTATAATAAAATTATAAAGTATTAAAATATTATGCTGCAAGGCTCAACTTGCAACAGACTTGCAGCAGTTGCCTTGCAGCAGAGGCTACGTTCGCTAGTTATACTGGCGGGCGTAGCCTGCTGCATGGCTGCTCCCTGGCAGCCATGCAAGGGGGCTTAAAAAAATTTTTAAAAAAATTCTTTGTCCACCAGTATAACTGGCGGACGAAGAGTAAAAAATTAAAAAAAAAAATCGTTTGTGTATATTAATGTTTGTTAGTTTAACTAGCGGACGAATACTGTTGACTATTCATTTTCCCTAATTATTTTTTCAATTGCCTTATTTTTATAAATATTTTTTAATTCATAATATTTCTCTTTTTTTTTTTTTTACACTAATTTGAAAATTACCCCGTTTGCTGACCTAGGTGGGTCGACCTCTATCTGATCATCATTATGTTCTCCTCCAAATTGTGTTTCTTGGATAGTATAGGAAGGGGGAAGACGAAATAGCAACATCAGAAGATGGCTACTCCCCATGAAAAACCCAAGTGGTATATCCTCTCAAGAACCCATCACAAATCAATTTTTTTCTAACATCGTTATAAGTTTTAATGAACAATTAGCACATTGAACACAAGGACAATATAGTTTTCCACTATGAGACGCATTACGAAATGCAAAGGCAAGGAACTCCTTTACTCCATTCTTATATTCATTACTAATCCTAGGCACATCCAACCAACTCTTGTCCGTGTAAAAAAATTTCAAGTCAAATTTGATATACCTAACAAAAATGATACCAATAAAAACTCTTAAAATACAATAAGAAAGTGACAAAACAAACTATATATATATATATATATATATATATATATATATATATATATATATATATATATATATATATATATACACTTTAGAGCAAATGCCTAAGATACTCTTAATAATGATAAATACGAATTTTAAAAAAATTCATTACATAGGATATTTCAAACTTTAATTTCTGCATATGCTTTTGAATCATCTTGTGTTGAATTTTCTTTTTTTTTTTTTTTTTTTTTACATAACACATGTAACATGCATTATTTGTTTGTAAAAAGAAATTATCATGTTCTACATTTGTATCTTGTTATTCACATTGCTGTGTTTATACATGCACAGGGAAACACAACTTTTGTTGCATCCAGTTTGTATTTGGCTTCCATTGCAATACCCACGTGTTATAATAAAGTTTTTGGGTTTTGGCTACTATAGTTTCAAATCCATGAGGTTCATCTTTTAATTTATTTTTTTAATAAAAATCTTGTACTATTATGCATCATAATTTAATATAGTGCATCACATGTTATCCTTTATTTTTCAAAATAAATTTCACCATGTTCAACGTGTGGTTCACTATGAATAGCGTTCAAAGATAAAGCTTACCAGAAACACCGCAACGTCCTGGGAATTTGACAAAACGCAGAACTATAGTCTGTTACTTGGCTTTTTAAATCTAGAGCAGCAACTTACAAAGGAACTAAAGGCTTCAGCTCTCTTTGCAATTGTTGAACCAATCCTGCCCAACCTGACAAATTCGACTGATTTTCCCTGAACTAAATAAAAAAAAAAAAAAGTCCCTTAACTGAATTAAAAAAAAAAAAAAAAGAAAAAACAGAACATGGTTTAAGTCAAAAAAGGAGGATTGATAGGAACACATTAAGAAGCAATTAGATGGGAAAGTTCTGGTATCCTTAGTGCAACTTAATGCCACATACTTTGTAGCAGAAATTTATATTTCTTCAATTTTAGCACTTCAAATATTCAAAGTTTTCAGGGCATGTGATTTTCTCTATTTTCACTATCGACGGCATCAAATCAAAACAAATTGAACTAAATGAAAGCAAACTAAATTGAAAATATATAACTCATAAGTATGCATTTTTATACTAACAAAATCTCATATTTAAATGATTGTATTCAGCATGTACCATAAATTTGTCATAACAGATCACACATGGCAATGAAGCAATAAATTTTAATGTCAATGGCAATGGGAATAATGAACCATATGATCAAGAACACACAAACAGATTGTCCTATAAATTGTACATTTCACTATATTCAGATGCCTCTTCAACCAAATCAGATTCATTATCAAAGTATATATTTTGTGATCCAATCACATTGTTCTCCAAGGTCTGATCACCTATTTTTAGAAAATCTTTCAGGTATTCTAAATGTGCAGTTGTATTATTTCTAAAATCGTTTGGAATCACTTCCTACAAAACCTATTCAAAGCACTCTTCGCTTCCTCTTCAACCCACAATTGAGAGAGTTTGCTTTTAATGTTTCCCCTTTTTAAATTTCTGGGCATCCAAACAGCATAAGAGAAAGGGAAGAACTACACCAGCGTGAATTCTGGATGAAAAACCCAAAAATCCCAGCAAAATTATTGTCAAGCAAAAATAATAACCTACATTTTAACTACTGTTTCAATCCATTCACATCCAAACAAACAATAATAATCGAATAAAATAAAGAATACTACAAAGCCAGTAGAAAAAGAAAAAACTCAATCACAACAGTCCTCCAAAGCAAGAAACCGAAAAATTGATCCAATCATACTGTAACGCTCATACAAAATAAAAAGGAAAAAAAATTAAGGTTCAACAAGACTGTACCACTCATCCAGAATAAAAAAGAAAAAATTAAATCTACACTACAACAGCAAAAATCAGAAAAATAAGAGAGAAAAATAAATTTTCACTGTAGCGCTATTGATTTCTTTTTGGAGGAACAAATTTATCAGCATTTTCACATGAACTTGACGTTGTGATGCAAATTGATTTCACAGAATCAATAGACAAAACAAAGGGAACAACGTGAAAAAGATGAAGAAAACAGAGCAACAAAGAACGGTTTATTAGGGCAAAGGTTTTTCTTTTCAACGCGCACCAATTTAGTATTTCGCTTAAACATAAACTAATTCAAATATAGAATATGAATTGATTTCCATAACTGTCACGAAGATTGAAACTACATCGACGGTTTCTAAAAATGTCTCTCAAAATCGCCTTATTATAGAGGCAAAATTTAAAAACGCCGCTAGGAAACACCCTGTTTTGTAGCCCAAGTAATTGACAGGCACATAACCAAACCGCCTGCATATGTCCCGTTTTTGTAGCGTCATCCTCAAATAGGATGAGAAATTGTGGGAGGAAAGGTGTCCTCTTCATTTTGGAAATTGAAGGAGTAGAGATTTGGGTAGGTGATAAAGTGAGGTTTGCCAAAGCATTTAAAAGTTAAACCGTACTAATCGGCTTGAGAGTTCTTATTTTTACTCACCTCCATAGTGCACATAAACTCCCTCACAATATCTTCATATCCCACTTCATCTCTATATATGAATTGGATCCATCCTACATTTTTTAAGCAGCCATTAATTTCCTCCTTGAGGCTAAGTGCTATGAGAAGATGAGTGAAGGGAATCTTATTTGCTTGGATGATCTTGTTCTTGTTTGGTTCGAACCTAGCTCTTTCCTCTTGAGTGGTTCCTCTCAACTTGTGGGAAGGAAGAGTAATCTTCGTTAGGGGTGAAGATGATTGTGTAATCCCCTTACCATTGTCTGCTTTGGTTCTTTTCTTGGGCGCCATGGAGGCTTAGGAGGAGAAGGACAAGAAGAAGGTTTAAGATGGAGAGAAATATGAGAAATTAGCTTCAGAAGAGAGTGAAATGAAGCAAAGTGAAGAGATGTGGTTAGGGGAGGTTTAAATAGGCTAGGAGAGGTCAGAAAAATGGACAAATATTCGTTGAATCTGGACAAGTAACATTAGAGGGATAATGTATTAATTATCCAATAGTTTTAAGTAGTCGCAACCACTACACATGTGTAGCGACCACAAATATGGAAAATTTAGAGTAACGACTAGAATTTTGTTGAAAATGAGCACATGTAATGGTCAGGAATTTTAAATTTTAAAATTTTTGTGATGGCAATTTATAAGTACGGTCGTGAGAATTAAAAAAAAAAAGAGAAAAAAAATCCTAAAGTGTAGTGGTCGCTATTGTTCAATCTCGACCATTATTTACAAGACATTTTAGAGAAATAGATATAAATGAAATTTTAATTATATGGCTCATATTTGGTGCGATCAAATTAATGTATTGATCATTAATTCATGCAATTTGACATTGAGAAGCTCAAAAAGCAAATTGAATTAATACATCTAGCTTAACAAACATATGCATCGTATAATCAATGAACATATCAAGCAACAAACATTAACCTATAATGCATCTTTACACAATGTAGAATCAATTCTTACCTTAGGGAGCTTCCATTTTGCATCCTTAGTTCCCTTTTTACGAAGTTCATTCTCTCTTATCTACGGGGTTTAATGAAAATATCCACAAGTTGGTGATTGATGTCGATAAATTCAAGCACCACATTACCACTTTGGACATGATCTCTAAGAAAATGATGTCTAATATCAATATGTTTGCTTCTTAAATATTAGATGGGATTCTTAGAAAGATTTATTGCACTTGTGTTGTCACATTTGATGGAAATGTGATCAAAATCTTTTCCATAATCCTTGAGTTATTGCTTTAACCAAAGAATTTAAATGCAACAATAACTCGTCGCCACATACTCCACTTGATAAGGCAATTGAAACTTGTTTTTTGATAAATCAAGAAACTAAACATTCACCTATGAATTGACAAGTTTTGAAAGTGCTCTTCTTATCCATTAAACTTCTGGCATAATCTTCATCTGAATATCTAAAAAGACTAAATAAAGAATTTCTAGGATACCAAAGTCCTAAATATAGTGTGTCATGCAAATACTTAAGAATTCTTTCAATGACATTCAAATGGGATTTCTTAGGGCAAGATTGGAATCTAGCATACAAACAAACACTAAACATGATATCGAATCTAAAAGCAGTAAGATAGAGGAGATAGTTAATCATACCTGTGTACTTTTTTTCGTCAATGAGCTTACACGATTTATCCTTGTTTAGTTTGATAATTGTACTCATTGGTCTTTTTGCTACCTTGTATCCATTCGTGCCAAACCTTTTGAGTAGATCCTTTGTGTAGTTAACTTGGTTGATAAAGATGTCTTCTTTGGTTTACTTGATTTGAAGACTAAACTTAATTTGAAGACTAAGGAAGAACGAAAATCATGAGACTTAAAACTCGGAGGTTGTTCAACATAGACTTCCTCCTTAGAAATACACTTTTCAGATCCACTTGAAAAAGCTTGAAATTCATATGACATGCAAATGCTAGAAGAATTCTAATGACCTTTAATCTTGCAATGGGGTGAAAGGTTTCATCATAATTAATGCCTTCCTTTTGGTTGTGTCCCTTAGTAACCAATCTAGCTTTGTTTCTTGTGATGAAACCTTGCTCATCTAACTTATTCCTAAACACCCATTTGCAACCTACAATTAGGTGTTTCTTAGGCCTAAGAACAAGTTTCCAAGCTTTATTTCTGTTAAATTGATTAAGTTTCTCTTACCTAGCAATCATTTAACTTTCATCATTAAAAGCTTTATCAATTGAATTTGGCTCAATTTGAGAAACAAAAGCAAGATTATTATCTAATGCATGTAGTTGAGCTCTTGTACTTACTCGCTTAGAATGTTTTACCAATAATGAGATCTTTTGGGTAATCCTTGGAGTATTTCCAATCCTTAGGGAGTCTTTAAGCTTGGCTCTTCGCTTGTGTAATTGAGTTTCCTCTTGTTGTGGTGACTCATTATCTTCAAGTTCAATCACATTCTTCTTAGGTGGAGGATCAAGTTTCAACTTTTCAAAGTCACCTACAAGATTATCAACAAGAGAACCTTTTTCAAGATCAAGTTTTCTAAACTCTTCAATCAGTATAAACTTTTTATTAAACACTCTAAAGGCTTTACTAATGGTGGAATAACCAAGAAAAATACCCTTATTGATTTTTAAGGCAAATTTTCTAAGATTGTCCTTGTGTTAAGCATGTAGCACTTGCACCCTAATACTCTAAGATATGAAACTTGAGTTTTCTTTCATTCCATAGCTCGTAAGAAGTTTTATTTAGAATGGGTTTTTTAAAAACTCGATTAGCAATATAACATGAGGCATTAATGGCTTTGGGCCAAAAGTAATTTGGCAAAGAATGTTTATTGAGCATAGTTCTAGCCATTTCTATCAATGTTATATTTTTCCTTTCTACAACACTATTTTATTATGGTATTCTAGGAGTAAAAAAGTTGTGTGAAATCTCATTCGGAAACAATAATTTTCAAAGGATTAATTTTGAAATTCTTGTCCATGGTCATTTCTAATAGAAGAAATGAAGTAACCTTTCTCATTTTGAACTCTTTTGGGAAAACTCTTAAAAGCATCAAAAGTATTACTCTTATGAGCAAAGAAGGATATCCAAGTAAATCTTGAGTAGTCATCAATAAGGATAAATGCATAATGCTTTCCACGTAAGCTAGCATTCCTAATAGGTTCAACTAAGTCTATACGAATGAGTTGAAGAAGCTTAGAGGTACTTACTACATTTTTTGCCTTGTAAGATGTTTGATGTTGTTTTCCCATTTGACAAGATCCACATGTCTTGTGCTTTGTGAATTTGAGCTTTGGAAGACCTTCACCAAGCTTTTTTTTTAGACAAACTTTATAGAAGCTCTATGCTAACACGTCCTAGTCTTCTATGCCAAAGCCAAGATTCATTACTAATAGAGATAAGACATTAAAAAGATTAGTTAGCCAAATTATCTAAGTCAATTAGATAGGTATTGCCCTACTTTCACCCTTAAAGACTACTTTCTTATCCACTAAGGTGGGACTCTCTAGGGTCAAATGAGACTTTATTACTCTTGTCATATAATTGACTTACACTTAACAAATTATGTTTCAATCCTTAAACTAAAAGAACATTATCAATAAGAGAGCAACCCTTCTTACCAACAATTCTAATGTCAATTACCTTACCTTTGACATTGTTTCCAAATGTGATATTGCCACCATCCTTTTCTTTGATGGATGTGAATAGCTTTCTATTTTCAAGCATATACTTTGAGTATTGACCATCCACATGCAACTCATTGTCTTCTTGGGTGACTTCCAAGCATTCCTATAACATAAAAAAAATATCACCTTTGTTTAGGTACTCAAACATACTTAGGTCCTTGAGGGTTAGGCTTAGAAGGGTCCTATAATTTGTGATGTGCCTTCCTAATGTAGCAAAACACATTTTTGTGGCCACACTTCATGCAATAGTAACACTAGAGTATAGACTTGTAAGTCTTTCTCTTATGCACAATCTTTATATAAGTAAAAGACCTTTTCATACTTTGGTTATGAGTATGCATGCAATTGCATGAATGATGAGGAGTAGAAGAGAAGTTCTTGTGAGTGTGTGATTGAGCATGCCTTCTTGTGTATATGTATACATGATTGGCTCCTTAAGGCTTAGCTCTAGAGACTTAGGGAATCTTTTTTTTGCTCTTTGGCTTAGGAGAGTTGGTGCTAGGAGCACTCTTCTTCCCAATAACCTCAATGTTAGAAGTTTGAGGTGTAGAGGCTTTAATGAATGTAGGAGCAGAAAAGTATATGAGAAATCTAAGCCTAAACTATGTCTTACTAAGGGAGGTCTTTGAGATACAATAAGAGTATCCAAGGTTACCTTCCCTTTGTGAAATCTGAAGATAAAATTTCTAAGCTTAATTACTTCACCTTTCAAAGAGTCATTTTCCTTTTTTAAAGAGTCAAAAAAGGATGAAATTTTAAAAAGATTTTCTAAAGATTTTTTGAGTTCTTGATTAGAAGTTCTCAAATCACTAATAAGATCATTTAAACCTTTAAATTCATCCTCAAATTTGAGTATTTTTCCTTATAAGTTTTTATTTGAGACTTATACTTATCACATCTCAAGATTAGAGGTTCAAAAAGCTCATCATCCACATCAGCTAACTCATCATACTCATAACAAGAATGTGAAAAAGTACTTACCTCATTGGATGAGTCCTCTTAAGCCATAAAGTATAGGTTGGTAACTTCTCCATCTTTTTATTCCTCACTTGAGCTATCATTCATGTGGCCTTAAAGCTCTTCTTTTTCTCCTTATCCCACTTCTTCTTCTTCTTGAGCTTAGGACAATTAGATTTAATGTGACCTTGCTTTCCACATCCAAAGCAAGTCACATCATTCTTCTTATCTTTGAAATTGGGAAAATCTCTTTTGAAGTTCCTTCTATCTTTTCTTCTTTTGATTAGCTCATTGGTTCTTCTTGAGAGCATTGTTAACTCCTTTTATTCCTTATCACTCTCATCACTATCACTAGAGGTAATCACCACCTCTTTGTCTTTGCTTAAGGACTTGAAAGCTAAAGTCTTATTTTCCACTTTTTGCATTTTATCCCCTTACCCTCTTATTTCCTTCATCTCCTCGTCCTTTTTTTAAGGCTAGCTCATGAGTAAGTAGCTTGCAAATGAGGATATTCGTTTGCACCTTTCCAATCTTTGGTTTGGATTCTTGCATGCTATAAACTCTATTACCAAACTTCTCGAGAGGAAGAGATTTGAGAATTTGAGCATTTGAGTGTTTACCTCATGATTTGTAAGGATTCTTCCAAACTTCTTCATGTTTGTGACAATGGAGAAGAGTCTATTTGTCATGTCAATGATGCTTTCATTTTTCTTCATCATGAAGAGCTCTCACTCTGTCACATACATCTCCACTCTACTTGACTTCATAAGTGTAGTGCCCTCATGGTAGTTCTTCAAGGTCGTCCATATCCCATGAGTGGTTAGGTAATGTTGCATTCTACCAATCTCCTCTCTTAATAAGTAGCTAAGGAAAATGTCCATTGCCCTATTGTTCTTGCCATTGGACTTTTTATGTGCTTCCACTCATTCTTCCCTTGGAATTAGCTCTTTACTACCATCAGCCACTTTGGTTAGAAGCTTCTATTCCTTTCTACAATGTCCCATAAATCCACGACATCACTATCTAAATAGATCTCCATTATATACTTCAAATAAGCATAGTTAGATCCATCAAAGTAAGGTTTGTGGTGAGTGTGGATTCCTTTTTGTGCTAAGATATTTTCTCACTCAATTAAGGCTTTATTTAAGACTTGACTCTAATACCACTCGTTAGCCTTTATGCACCAAAAAGGTGGTTGAATTGGTGGGTAATTTAAAATTTTGAAGGGAAGATTAAAGATTTAAGTTTTAGAAGAAATAGAAGAAGAATGGAATACACAAGGATTTATAGTGGTTCAGGTATTAACTTACCCTACATTCACTCCCAAATTCTTTCAATTGAGTGTTTCATTAATATCAAATGGTGTTTTGCAAGCTCACAACAAACTTTTACAACTTGTGTTTTATAAAGGCTCATACATAACCTCACTAGTGTTTCCCAAGGCTAACGCTCAACCTAATAAGAGTTTTACAATTAAAGGCTAACTCTCAAACATAAATCCAATGGTGTTTAATACTTACACTAAACAACAATAACTTAATTATAAGAAATTGAATGCTCAAGAGTTAATAAATGAAATTGCAAGAGTTTTGGCTACAATAAATGTTATTGTCTTCTTTTATATCCATTTAGTGGAGTATTATAGGTTACTTCCACCAAAGAGATGTTAGAGACAAAATTATGCTCAAATCTCCAAAGTAAGCTAGGCAAATCTGCATTAAATGTTTGTTAGCAGATTGTCGCAGTTGCTACAATATTATCGCGGTCGTTATCTGCTTTTCGCACTCGAATTTGTCTAGTTGCGGTTGAGATCTTCAGTTGTGTATAACAGATAGTACATGTGGTAGCACGAGATTAGATATTCATCAAACTATCCATTGGAACCCCGTTTTGTGCTTCAATGATCTTGGTCGCGATTAGGAGTAGCGGTCACTATCTCAATAGCGGTAGCTATCCTCCTACTACAACTGGCAGTGATTAGTTCTACGAAGATTTGAGTTCTTGAGTTAAGCTTATCGCGATCGCTATGACATGGTTGTGATCACGACATTCGAACTTGTAATAGTTATGATCGCGTGGCATGTGCTGAATGCAGCTTTAAAATGTTTTCAAACTCAATTAAAGATCATGATCGCTATTGAGGACATCAAGCTCATCGCGATTGCTTCTGTCAAATTTTGTGTCCAAGGCTCCATATGGTGGCAATAACTATTGTCGTAGTAGCTATCACAATTTACAGGCATTTCTTGATTTTGTATTCCATTCAACTTTCAACGATAATCTAACTTGATTTTTGCAATTATCATATTTGGACAAAGCATTAGTACTATTCAATCATGTGTTTTCAAGATCAAAAGAGAATTTGACCTAATTTTGACCACCTAGTCCAACACACACACTCTCTCTTTCTCTCTTAGTTCTGGTTGGAATAATTGATGGATGTAGCTGATAACGGTTGTTGATAGCTAGTAGCTGATAGCATTTTGATGTTAAGTATTTGAAAATTTTTATTTAGTTATTATTGTCAATTCGTAAGATGACTAATAATAGTATAATTTTAATATTTTATATATTAAATTAAATAAATACAAATAAAATATAATAAATAATATATTTTCCATGTATATTGATAAAGCATTATTTCAAAACTTACAATAATATCATTATTATTTTGTATTTACGAAATCTTAATAATTTTTTTTGTTAATATTAATTATTTTATATATTAATATATTTTTAGTAATTAAAATATTTTACATATAATTTTTTATAAAACTCATCTATAATAATTAAAAATAATTTTTTAAATAAATAATTAAAATATTATAATTTATAGTCAGTAGATGAACAATAAAATTTTAAGGATAATATAAAATAATTTTAATTTTAATTTTTCTTTAATTATTATTGCAAGAGTTTAAGGATAATTTTAATTTTTTTTTTGGTTATTACTGTAGTGGTTCAAAAAATTCTAAATACAGCTAACGAAAAATCATAATTGATTGAAGTTGTATTCACCATCAACTACTGTTTGCATGATTTACCAAATAAGTATTTTTTAACCATTAAATAAAAAATTTTTATCAATAATATTTATCAGTTATACTAAACATCCCTTACTCTTTGTTTTCCTAAGAGAGCTCACTTTCACTTGCATGTCTACCATTTGTCAGTTTTCTTTTCAATTTTTTTTTATCTCTGTTATTTCCTTTTTTTTTTGTAATTTTTCTTTTACAAAGCCATCACTCTCTCTCTCTTATGTAAGCACTAGAAATCTCGACACAATTTCTTTGCCTGTCCTATATGTCTAGAGGAAGAAAAACACAAAGAAATGAATTTCAAACTACAAAGCTGAAATAACCTTGCAACATAAATAGATTAAATTTAATATTTTATGATTTAATAATGTTTCATGTCATTTTTTAGATCTTTCTTTTATTGACGCAACAATAACTTTGGATATACTGAGCTAATCTTTTTTTTTTTTCCTTCCACCTAAGTTTCTAATTTTAAAGATGAAATTTGGTTCATAATTTTATGATTGAGTTTTGATAGGTCTAAATTCTTATGAGATAATTTGTTTTACAATATATAATTTGTGCTTGAATGATTAAGACTAGAAGAAAGCAAAAAGTTTATAGAAAAAGTACTTACCTTATATATGTATTATATTTTGTTTATAATTGTGTTGTCTACTCTTTATCTTTCTTTCAATCTAGCTTCTTTTTATTTTATTTTAGCAGATATTGTGCTCTCTTACTCTCTGTATTTTCCTCAATCTATTTTTTCTTAGCATATTTTTAACTCTAAAGAAGAGAATGATTATTCTCTTAACTAGTCTATGCATGTCTCATGGTTGCCACTCCTCTCAAAGCCACCTCCTATTCCTCTACTTACCCAGTAAATGCCAACTCCTATTACTTTGTATGGAAGAAATAAAACACTTTGTATGGAAGAAATAAAACAACTTAAGGAGATTCACCGTTCATTTGATCAGTGTTATGACTAAAAACCGCTGGTTCACTATTTATTTTGTTCTTTAGACTTAAGTTTTTAGGACTTGATATAGGGAAGGGTTATTCATTTGATATTAAGAATCTAGCAGTTAAACCTTTTATTTGCTAGAGCCCGGTTTTAAGAGATTTTTTTTTTTTTTTAAAGCAGCAGAAATTAGTTATGAAATTGCAATTTCTTAAAAATATAATTTTTCAATGTGTTCTCATAAAAAAAAAAAAGTGTAAACTTTAAAAGAATGTACATTTGTTTTTGATCACTCAATCTATCTTAATTTTTTTTTTAAAAAAAAAAAACAGAGATCAGTAAGTATAACTGCAACTTAAAAGATATTGCTTAAAATGCCTTGAAAATAATTACAATAAATAAATATTCAAGTTAATAAACTAAAAACATTATTGTACTTCAAAAGACATTTCTCTATAAATTAATGAATAAATCAAATATAATGCTAATATATTTTTGAAGTAAAAATATACCAATTAAACGCAAAAATATTCAATTTTTCAAAAAAATAATTTTTCATACTCTAAAAATTACTTTCTTTCAAGTTTACTCACTTCAAACTGAATGGCAAATCGCTTCAAATATTGGATCACTACTTTGCTTGCTATTGGACAATATTATTCCTACCAAAATTTCTTAGTGTTTGATTCAATTCTAACTTATAATTTATTTTTTTTACAAACAAATGCCTTATAGAATTTTCTTATAAATGAATTTTTATATTTGATATGTGATAAAATAAAGATAGAATTCAATTCAACTGAAATGTGTTTGATTTAAATATAGAAAGCAGCAAAATAATTTTATTGTAGAGAGCAAAGCAAGAAAGAGGAGAGAATGAAAAATAAAAGAGAAAGTAAAATTAAAATAATATTTTAATCAAAATATTTTTGTCATAATAAAAAATTATGCAATTTTATAATTTATTTCTAAGTTCTATCAAATTTAATAAAATTTGATTTAATTATAAACATTTCCAAAATTTTAATGAAATAACATTTCAAATAAATTTGTATTTGTACTAAACACACAAAATGTGAATTTTAAATGAATTCAATAAAAATTATAAAATTCATTTTTGTCAAACACATTGTTAATGATTTTTTTATGAATTGATTTCACATTTTCCATCCAACGAAAAAAAGAAGAAAGGAACACTGCTTCTCAAAATCTATTCAGCTGTATTGCAATTGGGCCAATTTTAACTTACAAAATTAGATTGTTTTCCCTATGAAAAGGGTAGTCATTCTTAACATCTGAATATATTTTCAGGTGAGAAAAACATGCAGATTATACATTGAGAATACTTCAGACAGATTGAATCTCTTTATGGAAGCCTTCACTTCCCAAGACAAGCATGCTGCTAATGACTTTATTTCACGAGCAAAGGTCTTATCCAAAGCAGGGTTCAAACACCTTCGAAGTATAAAAAAATGCTTAAGTGAGTCATTTCTGCACATTCATATTTGCCTGTATTAGGCTTTCGATTTACTAATTTTTAACTCGGCAAGCAGGGAGGTATGGTTTGGGAGAACCCACATATGAGATTCTCGAAGCCTAACCTCATGAATCTAGAAGAAGTTTTTTAAGACACTAAAATAATAGGTAAAGGAATGGAAATTGCTCTTACTTCTTGCCCTCGCTTTCCTGTTAGCTTGATCAATGAAGTTGAAGGGCTAAGAGAAATGTTACTGAGCATTAAAGGTAAACTGGACCTAAGCTAGAGCAAGTTGAGTGTTTTGCATATCTTCTAATGCTAAAACCGCTCCAGAGACGGGGACAATCTTCAGATGAACCCCTCTGGACTCCCAGAACCAGTGCCACAACTCATGAGGAACTTCCAGCTTTCTTCTTCCACCGTATGTCTGCAGGCGGACTCGCCTGTCAGTTAAAATCTAGAGTGCATTATGAAGAACTCACAAAAGATAGAAAGCAAACAAGTTACTGATACAGAAGATCGAGCAGCCTCAGATTTTGGATTGCAATGATAATGACTTTAAGGAGGGGAAGATGGATTTTTGCAATCTTCACTTTCTTTGGGTCTTGCTGTGCTATTCGGTCTCATGTACAACAAAAAGATCGTATATTGGTCAGGTATCACCACTGCCATCAGTTTCGTAACGGGAAGACAACAAACATTCACAGTTGCAAATGCCCGCACACAACAATGATAGGATCAGTATACGGAATCCTTTGTTCCTTCATCTTCAAAAGAATTATAGACCTCAAGTTTTTAGTTCTCATCCCTTGGATCATCTACACCAGTTTTCTAAAGGCATAGCAGATTTTATGGCCAAGCCGGTGGTATTTCTGCTCTTGTGGGAGCAACATCAATTTTGGGTAGGAAACACCGGCTTTCCAAGTGAATTTGCAATTGCAAGAATCCATGAGGCTTGCATTGGATTAATCTGTTTGATAATGGTAGAGATGTTACAACAGTCACGCAAAGTGGCAACTCTGGCAAAAACTAAACTTACACGCAGTTTAAGGGCTCTCCAAGATTGCCTCGGGGATATTGTTCTTTTTTGAAAGCACCCATCCTCATCAGTTCCTCGAGCCTCCAACGGAACCAGAAGATATTGAAATCCAACATTGATAATATGGAGCAATTCATTGCTGAATAACTTTTGGTTCTTGCCTTTTCACGACGCATACTACAAAAAATTGTGGAAATCTTTCAGAAAGATGCAGGACCACTTACTGCTAACAGCCTATGGTGTTGACATTCTCTCACAAAATTCAAAGAAGTTAGGACTAGATTGAAGAGAGCTAGAAAACACATTAACAAAGACCTAGATAGTTTTCAAGAAAAGATTTGCCCTGCATTGAAATGCCTTGAGGAGGTGATTTTAATGAAGTCCCTTGCGGCACTTGAAAACAAGTGGCAGAAGAACAGCGCTACTAGCGATATTGAGTCCAGACAATCACCACATGGAGATATGTCCAGGAACACATATATCCAGGATCTGGGTCCCGAGAAGTTCGTAATTTCAGAGATTGCTAGTTCTTTTTTCGAAAATTCAGAGTAAGTGGCTAATAAGATTAATGCCTCAAATGGTGATCAGAAGCTCAAGAGTAGGATGATAATTTGCTTAAGTGGATTGGGGTTCCGGATCAGAAATCTAATGATAGAGACAATAAAGCTTGAGCAAAAAAACTAAAATAACTAATTGCACGGGAGAACCCCACAAGACACATTAATATGTATGAAATTTCCAGCAAAATCAAGACTTGGCATAAAGAACAACAAATCTCTACTAACATTTAGTTTCACAAGTGTGGATTTTGTAAAATGAAAATCACACAGCCATAGAAAAAAAAAAAGGAAAATAAAAAATTATAGCAATTTGAAGTTTCTTAGACAAGCGGAAACAGAATTGCCCACACCATCAAAGATAACACACTATCAATATCAAAATTCAGAGGTTGGACAACGAGGGCTGCAAGGTTTAGAACACATCCAGTCCTATACATCTCATGCATCCTTATTTTAAATAATTTAATGGAACATTATTGATGCAGACAACGAATTCAAGAAATTTCAAATTCAAACACTTGAGCTTCATAATTGTCCATGAATGAAGTGTTTGTCGGAGAAATTAAAGGGCAATTCCCAATCTCATCCTACCCCACTGCTATTCCTACTTTGGAGTGTTTAATTAGAGAACAAGGACTAAAGAGAACAGAGAGTAATTTTATAGTCCTCCATCTTAAAGATTTAGGATTAACTAGTGTGTGTGCGCGCGTGCGCGCGCGTGTGTATTTGTGTGTGTATGTGTGTGTTAAAGATTTAGGATTAACTAGTTTGTGTGCGCGCGAGCGTTTGCTATGCTCAATATTCAGATTTCAGTCAATAAAATTTCCAGAAGGTATTGCTTTTTTCTTTTAGTACTTTGGTGCAATTCAACCCGAGGTATGAAACCTGTGTGGGACCTCGGTTGTGATGCCTATAGAAGTTTAGGTCCTAAATTATTTATTTTAAGTTACTATTTATGTCATTGTCACGGAGTCTCATTTCTCTGCAGACAGCTCATAAAACTTATTGTCCTTGTGCTATTTTGCTTCTTGCTTGCCCTTAGTTAAAGTTTTTGTTGTATACCTAGTTTTCTACTCAAGCCTCAAATAACTCAACACCCAGCCTCAATATTCATGTATGTAAGCTGTCCTCTGTCACTTATCTAGCATTTCCAACAAAAATGTTTGGAAGTGCTTACAAGCAGACCACAGTGGCACCCCAACAACACCAAAACCATGATGTCCAACATACAATCAGACCAACACTTTGTCTAACATTGTTATATTTAACACAATTTCCTAGAGTAGTTCACTTCCAAAGCTTGTAGTACAAAGCACTTAAAGTAAGTGAACAAAGAAATTTATGAAAATAGAAAAAAACAAAGTTACATTAATAGGTACAACTAGCTGTTTTAACATAATCAAGTTATCCCCATGGATGAAACATTTCAGTCCACATGATTAACACATGGCATGTCTACCATAAACATAACAAAAAAGCCAAGAAACCTTAGTTTCCTTCGTATTTAGGATCAGCCATCACATAATGATATGCTATTACCAGTACAAAAATAAAGATTCCAAGAAAGTTGGCGAAGAAGCCCAGGTCCTGATCATCAAACATCTGCAACATCAAATGCAGAAACAGCAAATACCTATCAGTATCATACCTATATCAATAAAACGGTCCCAAATAATGTTCACAACAATATCAGTCAAACTTAGACTCAAAAGCAAATTTCTTCAATAGAAGACAAGTAGACATAATGCAGCTGACCTATAAATTCATATACGTAAACTAACAAACTCGATGACAAACAGGAATACATAAACATAAAAAATTTCAAAGTAAGGTAGGTAAAATACAAGCCCAAACAAGCAGTGCAATTAATTGGGTCCTTAAAAAAAAAAAGTAAAATCTCATACAACATTCAAAAATAGACCTTTCAATAATTTCAATTGAATCTCAGTCACTCTAACAAAATTTTCTTGATAAGCATAACTAGGCTATCAAATCTGTAGAACACCAATCAATGAAAATCCAAAATAAGTTCCTCCTAAGAACTGATTACTTCATAGAAATCAACATAGAACTAACACGCAGCACAGTGATTAAAGAATTAAAGAACATAATCATCCAGAAATTGGAATTGGCAATAGCTGAAAGTAATTGTAATTTGGAGCTCAAAATACCGATCCAACACAACCATAAATAGCAAATGAATCGAAAAACTAGAAACCCTAGATTCACTTCGTTCTTAAAACTTTGAGAGGAAAGAGAGAACTCACGGTGGAGAGCAGTATAATATGTAAGACGATTGCGAAATTTCCCTGATCTTTGACGAGGCGAAGCAGAGCTGAGCTGAGTTCCAGAAACCTAAATAGAACAAGGTCAAGTGGGCATATCCAAGCTTACAGCGATG
Organism: Omphalea diandra; assembly: GCA_949677035.1. NCBI lineage: Eukaryota > Viridiplantae > Streptophyta > Magnoliopsida > Malpighiales > Euphorbiaceae > Omphalea > Omphalea diandra. The sequence goes on from CATIWR010033145.1 coordinate 19,451, forward strand.
TCGTTTAGCTTGTGCTTTGGTAATGCAAAATGAATTAAAAATTAAACTTTCGTGGCTGTTTGGATTCGAGTCTAGGTGCGTTCATGGTCGCAACATGAAGTTCTTGCCACTAAACTACATCGACCTTACAAAATACTCTATTTGACTCTTTATGCAATTTTTCTTTTTTATGCATTGCTAGATAGTTTGTATAAATTTGTTTAATTGCAATTTAAGTTTATGATTTGTATTTTCACTTTTCTTTGATAAAAAGGAGAAGAAAAATTAAACACACAAATGCTTTTGATAAAATGCATTTTGACACTCATATTCAGTCTTGCATAGCAAAAGTATATCTTATAACTGAAATTTTCATGCTAAAAGTATTGTCATAGGAACCCTCTTCTAAGTCCATGAATGGAAAGATCATAAGATGAACTTTTAATAGATTGGAACTTAGGAATATGAGGAACATGTACACTCCTATTTGGCCATGGTTTTAGAGGCTTATAATTGAAAGCATGTTTAGCCTTAGGCCTTCCTAAATGTGAGTGTCAATATTTTGTCTTATGCACATGTATTATAAATGATGAGGGGAAAGGAATTCTAGCTTTAGAGCAAGCTTTCACAAATTTAATTTTTGAAGTGGAGACTTTAGAGTAATCAAAATCTAATCCATATTTATTCTTTGAAGTTTTTTAGGAGCCCTAAATTAAAATTAATTTTTCGTTTCCTTTAGTAAAAAATGAAAGAGAATCTTTAAAACTTAAAACCTTCTTTTTAATACTTTCATTTTGATAAGAAAGTGTTGTCCCTAGGCACCAAGAAGGGGGGTTGAATTGGTGAATAAAAAATTTAAAACAGAGATGAAGAGAAGAAGAAAGAATAATGAGGACACAAGGATTTTATAGTGGTTCGGGCAAAACTAACCCTACATCCACTCCCCA
>CATIWR010033174.1:0-24279 GCA_949677035.1 Omphalea diandra
GACGATCATCAAATTCTGAATCTATGGCCATCAAATACTTGGAAAACAGATTCAAAAGAAAGGTGGGTTTCACTCCGGTACAGAGTCAGTCCCAATCAATGAGCCATAAATCTTTCCACACAGCAAATCAATTAAAACTGGTTTACAGGTGTTTATAGACGCCATAATCCTACAAATTGCATGTTTTACACTTTGTCAAAATCAGAACATAAAGCCATCAAAATATAAGAAAACAGAAGGCTATATCATCTCGATTCGGATTTGACCTAGTCCTACTGAAGGGATCATATCTCCTCCCATACACAAAATCAAACAAAACTGTTTCATACACATTTATATGAGACATAAAGCTACAACTTTCATATTTTTCACTTTTCCTAATTCCTCTTCGAGGGTTACGAAATCCTGGGTGTAAAATTCTGCTCTAACAGCAAAATCCCACAGAATCAGCTCTTATTCTCTTGGATTACAACTTCCATCCAAGAGATCTACCTCAATTACTCCATAATTCTCACCAACCATGCATGATTAACATGTCATGAGATGTTAATGCCAGTTAAGAAGAAGATAAATTTACTTACCTACTGTCCCAGAATTGAGAAACCCTAGGCAGCTCACTCTTCTCCCTCTCTTCTTCTTCTTCTTCTTCTTCTTCTTCTTCTTCTTCTTCTTCTTCTTCCTCTTCCTTTCTTTCTTCTTCCTTTGCTCTATCTTGTTTCTGGTATACCCCCACGTTTTTCCCTCAAAATCTGACCCTAATGGTCTGTATTTTATCTTAAATAAGTCAAAAGATTGGGGCTGGTTTCGTATTGGTTGAAAGTTAGAAGTTTTGCTTTTAGTCCCTTTTCTTCACTCATTAAGCACTTCCATCCATCTCCTAATTCCTAAATACTCCTTATACTTTTAATTAAACTCTAAAACACCATTATTTATTATATTATAACATGCACACAATATAAAACAATTTGCCATATACAAACACTACATATATGTTCAAGTGTCCCCAAATGCAATGGTGCTTCTAAATGATTATTTATCTAATGCATATACTCATGTGATAATGCCAATGAATGTGGTTAGGGATGTTACAACATTAAACTTGTTAACCTCTGGAAAGGCATCTAGGGATCCCCCTCACTCTCCTTCTTCTTCTTCCCCTTCTTTTTCTTTCTTTATTTTCAAAACCCAGGAAACATAAGTTATAAAGCCTTATCTATAGGGTATACAACCCTCTGACTTTGTTGTACATCCCTTATATTGGGTTGTACAACCCAATTTGACTTATTGATAATTTTGCAAAAGATGGCTTCTTTCCCTACCCAGATTTTACTTTCTTGAAACCCCTCTTTTTGTAATTTTTAATGTTCTAATAGTAGAATAGGGGGAGGTTAAACATCCTATTATCCTTATTCATATCAAATATGGAACTTGAAAGTGATATTTAAGTGATTTTAGAACTTCTTTTCATACAATGTTTCATGTTCCTTTATTTATGATTTAGTGTGATCATTAAGGTTATCTTTTAATCCTCATTTGATAGTGATCAAGTGAGGAGGTAGTCACTCTTCAGAACTTGAAAATCATTATATGCCTTGCTTATATTATCTTTAGTAATGCATTTCAAAAGATTATCAATACATGTTTTTTTGCCTTACAACTTTTCATTTATTAATTTGCATCCTAACCTTTCTTATAGATAGTGGTACTTATGGATGTCTAACTTTTGGAGAGTAATGAGAGGGAGGATTCATTAATCCCATGATGTCCTTTTGTGATGATTTAGCCTTAGGCCATTAAAGATCCTTCATCATGCTTTACATTGCATGTTTATGGTTTTCTTGCTCTTCATGTATATACTTGTGTTTAAATATTTAATGTTGTCTATGAGATGCAAAAATGTATATATTATGAACTTAGATGCATGATTAGATACCTTGACTTTAAAGATATGGTAAGATAATTATTATGGATCTTATTTGTTGTCCTTTTAGTTTTTATTACTTATTTTCCTCTTATTAGTCACTAACTTGTTCTCTTTCCTTGGGTATAGGTATTCTTACTTAAGTTAGACCATGAACTAGGTCTTGATTACCATCCTATATGATTATGAATGATTATGCTTGAATGGATGGATGATAATGAATGTCAAACCCCTATGTCATTTCACATGACCCCACTCCCCTCTTTGGAATGTTTTGTATGAATGATAAAGTGCATGATCCCCCTTTGTCATGTTGTATGACCCCCTACCCCCTTTAAATGTATTTTTAGGGCCATTAATTGGATTAATCAATAAGTTAGCTAAAATATTAAAAGTGAACCAAAGGTGCCCGAAAGCCAAATCCCAATATTCAAGAAGTTTAGAAGTGCCTAACCTCTTCCCCAAGCAATACCCAATTTTCGAACCTGATCTCTGATAGGGTGAAGACAAAATAGGGCTTCTAAATTGATTTAGCTTAGGTTTAGATTTTATCTTCCTTGAATTATTATCCCAACTAAAGTCGGGTGGTGAGTCCACATTTCCTAGGGATGGCACTAATGTATCGTCCCATATTTTGGTCCTTCAATGACTGGCAATTTGAACTTCTGGCTTTAAACTTATGTAAGGCTAAAAAGGACCCCCTCATTGGTCCAATCACATGTCATACCTTGGGGTCATTACTAATGTAAAAACCCTTTTCCTTGTGATCCTCGTTGGTTGATATAAGGTAAGAGTCACAAGCAAGATTTCACTCGTTCTAGGTGAGACCATTGAGGCGCTCACACACCCCGTTAAACTGGTCTTTCAATCTCTTTCTTAAGTTGTTAATAGTCATTAGCGTTGTATCCATTATTTCTATAGAATTCAAAGTATTTTCTTATCTTAATTGTCTACTAATATTTTAATCATCTTATATGATCATTTGATCTCTTTACCTTATTGTCTAATCTAATACAAAATATATTTTTTGGGTGCATTTAAAGGTGTAAAGGATAAATAATTAAACTTGAACTTGGTTTGTATAGTTTGGATCCTCATTATGTTCTTTGTTTATTTTGGCTCAAACTTTGATTTTGCTTTTTCATCATGTTCCTTATTTGATCAAATAATCTTATATGACTTATGAAGCTTCACATATTTATTGCCCTTATAAATTAACTACTCATAATTATAAATAGGGTCCAAACTTGAACAACTTGATCATCGATTCCTTGTTATGGCATCTACAATGAGTTTCAAACAGAGGTGGTTTATATAAATGATTTCCTCATTGAATCACCAAACATATTCACTTAATAATGTGTTCTCCTTGTGAATGATTATATATAAGTCAATGGTCATTTTTTTGGTTGGCATGCAAGTGACAAATATAGCATGGAACATTTAAAAGAGTTGGGAAAAGCTAGTTATGGACCCTTACACCAAACTATGGTACCATTCTTATGCCACTTTTTAAGTGTGGTAGAAAAAACTGCATAACATTGCAATAGATTAGTTTATAAAGCTAAAGTTTGACAAAAAGTATATAAGTTACCTCTGGAGTCAGTTTTCCCTCAATATAGTTCAATATTGAGATTTTTAAACTTTAGTGATAGGGCCTACTTCAAATTGACAAGTGAGTGGACTCCCATCTATGACCCTAAAATATTTCTCCTATAACTCTTTCTCTTGCATTTGTTGCATAGTTTCTTTCACATATGTATTTATGTTCTTCTTACTAATTTGGTTGTCATTAGCTTATAGCGCAACTATTGAACCTGTTATTCAGTCCTACCTATAATATCGTTATGGGGAAGGTCATGTACTTCATCCTCGGATCCCTTGATGAGGATGACTTTGCCTTTTATCTTACCTTTAAGTAAAAGTTGTGCCTTTTTAATTGAGGCTATAACACTTAATGCAATTGTACCTGCAAAAAAAGGTATCACATTTTTCAACTCATAATCATTGTAGTTGTAAACTCATTCATAAACATGATAAAATATTAGAGATTAGGACTTCTTGTGATATGGGCTCCAAAGTAAAAGGGATTAGAGCTACATGGGGACTTCACTATGCATTGCTATTGGTATCAAACCCTTATTTTGTGTTTGAAGATTAGGAATCAATATAGATAATGTTGCTAGCATGTGCTTAAATAATTAATATATTGATATTTGATAAGGCAATATTCCAAGAAATAGGGTCCATTATGTAAGGGAAAGATCTTATGAGACGAGATATAATGTGAAATCTAAAGGAAAAAAACCTTTCCCCTTATAACACTAATTGATATTAGTGGAAATCTAAAGAAAATTACTAATATGCTAGAAATAACAAACTAGAATAATCAAAGCAATGAATAAGCTCTTTTCTAAAATAAAGAAAAAAAAAGATGCTCTTTATTTTGTTTTGTTAGAGAATATGTCTTTTGCAATATTGCTGTCACAAATTAGAGATTCTTAGCCACAAATTAGGGTGTCTTTAACAATGCTTGAGACTTAGACTCCTATTCAACTTTCAATGCAAACCTATCTTAAAAACTGCAAAAGCAACACTTAAAAATGATGTTAGAGCATGTCAACTTACATTGTCAAGATCAAAAGAGAGTTTTGACTTAGGTTTGACCATGCTAGTCCAACAATCTCCCTCTTTTTTTTTTTTTTATTTTGACAACTTAGATTAATTTTACAAAGGATAAAAAATTGCATAAATGTGAAGTGAAAATGGTTAACTTAGTTTAACAAATAAAACTTGGTAAAATGCCAATTTAAACTTGAAATGTAAATAGACCAATTTAGATTTTTCCCCCTCAAATTATACTCCCCTTAATTATGTCATGTAATAACTTTCACCATTTCTCTCCCTCTTTATCAGGATAAAAAAAAAAAAAGAACAAGATAATGCTAGGGATAAGTATAAAGTGATAGAAATAGAGAATAACCATAAATGGAACAAAAGCTTTAAATTTTATTTAAATAGTCATAGATAAACATAAACATAAAGTTTTAAGATCATAAGCTTAGGCTACAAGACAAATAAAATAGAAAAAGAAAGAATTACAAGCCTAAGAAAAACTAGAAAATTGGAGAGTTGTCATCATCTCTAGAATCTCCAACATCCTCATCTCCTCCTCCACCCTGTGCTTCATCTCCTTCTTTCACCTCTTGGTCTTTTCTCTTCTTCTGGAGTATACTCTCAATCTTCAAAATCTAGGAGATGGCAAGGTGTTGCATCCACCTTCCCTTGACGGTCTACTAAATCACTGTAGAGATGGCAAAGAAGAAGAAATCTCCTCTTTATCATACGCATCACCTTATCCAATTTCTTATTAATAGAGGAGAGAGAGATGGTAAAAGCCTTAGATTTTGGTTTAGGTTTAAGAGATGGGATTGTTTAGGCACCTTCCTTTGTCTCAAGTCTCTTCCTCTTTGAAGCGCATGCTTCTTAACCCCAATAAACCCTAAGGTATAGATATAAGTATTTGTATGGATAGCCTTGGCATTTATGAGATAGGGCAAATCAAGGAAGTTTTAGGAGGGTAAGTATTTCTTAGTGAGGAATTTTTCATTTTCCTCAGTTAGGGTTCCCATATAACGATAGATGGTTGTGACATAAAAGGGGAGGAGAAATTGGCTTTTAGATTTGGTTTTCATATGACTCAATTGATCCACAATGTACCAACCTATTTGAATTGGCTTATTTTTAGTTAGACAAAACAAAAATGCCAGGTCTTTTTAGGGAACCTTTTCATTCCCATCTCCCCTTAAATTTACTAAAAAGGTAATGATACGGTGAAGAAGCCAATTTAGAAGGGTTCTAATATATTTAGCCAGAGATGTTTTTAGGTCATGTTTGGTTTCTATGGATATCTCTGACCAAAATTCTGAATAAATGATATCAAGTGCAGAGATGATGAATGAAAAATCATCTCCCATTTGAAGGTTAAAGAGTTTAGAAAGTTGATTGAAAGTTATAAAATGGGGTCTCCAAAAGCCTTGAAAACTAGCCTATGTAAACCTGCTTTTGATTCGACTCTCTTTCTCAAAATGATAGTGCATATGAATTCTTTGATGATTTCCTCATACCTGTGTTCATCTCTGAAGATAAACTCATTCCATCCTAAGTTTGATAGAAAAGCATGAATTTCATATTTGATTCTAAGTGACTTAAAAAGAAAGGTAGAGGGAATTTTATTAGCTTGGATTATCTTGTTAGAGTTGTTTTATACCTATCCTTTTCTTCTTTAGTTATTCCCTGTATTAGGTGAAAGGTAGAAGGGCTTGGAGGTTGCGTAATGCCCCTCCTTGTCTCTGCTCTGGTTAGTTTCTTAGGTGCCATTAAGGGAAGTTAGGAGAGTTTGGAAAATTTGAGAGAAGAAATGAGTTATAGATGAAAAGAGAAGTTAAAAGTAGAATAAAAGGGTGTTATAATAGTTTAAATAGGTAGAAAACTAACGAAAAATGGTAAAATTTACATTAAATAAGGGTTGGCACCAATTGACATTCAAATTAATCAATGTCTAACGGTTACTATAATTTGCGGTCGCTAATGGTAGGTTGCGACTGCTAATTTCAAATTACATGAGTAAGAGAAAAGAATTTCTCGACAAAGGAAGGAGTCAATGCCAATGAATTTGAATTTTGAAAGAATTGACGATAGTGATTTAGAATTGCAGTAGCAAATTAAAAGCTTAACAGGAAATGGATGAGTACCTATAAATAACGATTACGAATAAATAACGATTACAAATTACAAGGCAAAAAGAAAAACAATGGAAGAACAAGAATTTGCCTTCCTAGATGTGATCCACTTAATGTAATGATGATTAATTCAATCAAATAGGCATGGAAAAGCTCAATTGCTTAAAGAATTTACACATCCAAAGTAATTTAACATACACAATTATTTAAACATATTGTTCAATCAATCAAAGTGACAAACACAGTGAAAAATGTGAGTAGAGAACAATTTTCACCTTAGGAAGCTTCCATCTAGCATCCCTAGCTCCCTCTTAATGAAGTTCATTCTTTCTTCATTTAGAGGTTTGTGAAAATGTCTGCAAGTTGACGATTAGTGCAAATAAACTCCAACACCATAATACCATTTTGGACATGTTCTCTAAGAAAATGATGCCTAATGTCAATGTGTTTACTCCTAGAATGTTGGATGAGATTTTTTGAAAGATTTATTGCACTTGTGTTGTCAAATTTGATGAGAATGTGGTCAACGACCTTGCTATAATCCTTGAGTTATTGTTTCATCCAAATAATTTAGGTACAATAAAAACCCATAACCATATATTTTGTTTTTGTGGTGGATAAGACAACTAAAACTTGTTTTTTACTAAACCAAGAAACTAAACATTCTCTTATAAATTGGCAGGTTCCAGAGGTGCTCTTTCTATCTAGTAAACTACTTGCATAATTCACATTCGAATACCCTAGAAGACTAAATGATGAATTTTTAGGATACCATAACCCTAAATGTAATGTGCTATGTAAATATTTAAGAATCCTTTTAACAACATTTAAATGAGATTCCTTAGGATAAGAATGAAAGCTAGCACACATGCATATACTAAACATAATGTCTGGTCTATAAGTAGTGAGATAGAAGAGAAAACCAATCATACTTTTATATCTTTTTTCATCAATTGAGTTACCTGATTCATCTTTGTCTAGCTTGATGGTAGCACTTATTGGTGTCTTAGCTACTTTGCATCCATCCATGCCAAACCTCTTGAGTGTATCCTTTGTGCATTTGGCTTGGTTGATGTCGATGCCCTTTTTGGTTTGCTTGATTTGTATATTAAGGAAAAACTTGAGCTCTCCCATCATGCTCATCTCAAATTCCCTAGTCATACACTTAGCAAAATCTTCACAAAGAGATTTATTAATAGCATTAAATATAATGTCATCAACATATATTTATACAAAAGTGTGTCTTGATTATGCTTTTTGAAAATAAGGTTCTATCAACCTTGCCTTTTTTCAAAATTATTTTGTAAATGAAATGAACTAAGTCTTTCATACCAAGCTCTTGGAGCTTATTTTAAAACCCTATAAGGCTTTAGTTAGTTTGAAAACATGATTTGGAAAAGCATGAGATTCAAAACCAGGAGGTTGTTCAACATAAACTTCCTCTTCAATAAGTCCATTCAAGAATGCACTTTTAACATCCATTTGAAAAAGTTTAAAATTCATGTGACAAACATATGATAAAAGAATCCTAATTGCCTCTAATCTTGCCACAGGGGCATAGGTTTCATCATACAATGCTTTCCTCTTAGTTGTATCCTTTTACCACTAATCTAGTTTTTTTCCAAGTAATGGAACCTTGCTTATCTAACTTATTCTTAAACACTCACTTGCATCCCACAATAGGGTGCTCCTCAGGCCTAGTAACGAGTTCCTATACTTTGTTTCTCTCAAACTGGTTGAGTTCTTTTTGCATAGCAATCACCTAACTTCTATCTTCAAGAGCTTCATCAACTAATTTTGGCTCAAATTGAGAAACAAATGCAAGATTATTATCTAATGCATGAAGTTGAGATCTAGTACTTACTCTCTTGGATGTCTCAATAATGATTAGATCCTTTGGGTGATGTTTGGAGAATCTTCACTCCTTAAGAAGATCTTGAGTGGGAACTTCAACTTGTTGTAGTTGAGATTCTTTTTCTTCTTTTTTGATGACTTGTTATCTTCAAGATCAATCACCATTTCTTTTGGAGTTGAATCTAGCTTCAATTTCTCTAAGTCACCTGTAAGACTATTAATAAGAGAACCTTTCCTAAGATCAAGTTTACTAGATTCATCAAACACAATATTCATAGACTCTTCAATAACCATAGTACTTTTATTGAAAACCCTATAGGCTTTACTAGAGGTGGAATAGCTTAGAAATACCTTCATTTATCTTATAAGTAAATTTTCCAAGGTTGTCCTTAGTATTTAAAATGTAGCATTTGCATCCAAAAGCTCTAAGGTATGAAATTTTAGATTTCTACCATTCCAAAGTTCATAAGAAGTTTTGTTGAGAATAGGTCTTTTGAAAACATGATTAGCAATATAACAAAAAGTTTTGATGGTTGCGGCCCAAAAGTAATTAGGTAAGGAATGCTCATTAAACAAAATTTTTGACATCTCTACTAATGTCCTATTTTTTCTCTCTACAACACCATTCTGTTGTGGTGTTTTAAGAGAAAAAAAAATTAAGAAATCTCATTCTTTAAGCAATAAGTTTCAAAAGATTCATTTTGAAATTTTTTTCCATGGTCACTCTTTATATGTGAGATGAAGTATCCTTTTTCATTTTGAGCTCTTTTCGTTAAGCTTTTAAAACATCAAAAGTGGCATTCGTATGAGCTAAAAAGAACACCTAAGTAAACCTAGAGTAATCATTAACTATAACAAATGCATAATGCTTCTCACCTATACTAACATTCCTAGTAGGTCCTATTAAGTCCATATGGATAAGTTAAGAGATCTAGATTTACTTAAAACATTTTTTGCTTTAAAGGAAGTTTGATATTGTTTTCCTATTTAGTAAGGTCCACATGTCTTGTCCTTAGTGAATTTTAGCTTAGGAAAACCTTCTACTAGCTCTCTTTTAGATAGGCTTTGTAGGAGCTCTATTCTAGTATGACCAAGTCTTTTATGCTAAAGCCAAGCTTCATTGCTAAGAGACACAAGACACTTAAAGGATTGGTTAGCCAAATTGTCTAAGTCAATTAGGTAGGTATTGTCCCTACTTTCACCTTTAAAGATTACCTTCTTATCCACCAAAGTGGTAACCTAGCATTCTATAAGGTTAAAGGTGACTTTATTACCTTTATCACACAATTGACTTACACTTAACAAATTATGGTACAAACCATAAACTAAAAGAACATTGTCAATAAGTGAACAACCATTCTTATCAATTGTTTCAATGCCAATTACCTTACCTTTGGCATTGTTCCCAAAAGTGATATTGCCACCTTCCTTATCTTTTTATGGCTATGAATAACTTTTTGTTGTTTGTCATATGCTTTGAGCATCTACTATCCACATGTCAATCATTGTCTTCATTAATGTCTGTCATACATTCCTACACATAAAAAAATCACCTTTATTTAGGTACCTAAACATACTTGGGTCATTAGGGGTTAGATCTTGAAAGGTCTTCTAATTTGAGGTGAGCCTTCCTAATATAGCAAAAAATATTTATGTGACCTAACTTCATACAATAATGACATTGGAGCTTAGACTTGTAAGTCTTTCTCCTATGCAAAACTTTAGTATGAGTAAGGGTCTTCTAGTACCATGATGGTGAGAATGTGAGCATGTGTAAGAATGATTAGGAGTAAAAGAGAATTTTTTGTTTGTGTTAGGGTGAACATGCTTCTTATTATAGATGAATCCATGATTAGCCTTTTTAGCCTTAGGCTTTGAGCCTTGAGATGCCTTCCCCTTACCTTTGGGCATAGGTGGCTTAGTACTAGAAGCACTTTACCTTCTAATTACCTCAATACTAGATGTTTGAGGTGCTGAAGCTCTAATAGAAATAGTGAGAGATGATGTAGATGATGAGGAGGCTCCACTAAAGCCTATACCATGTCTTACTAGGGGAGGTCTTTGAGATATAATTAATGTATTTAAAGCTTTCTTCATTTGGTGAAACTTAGAAATAAAATTTTGAAGCTCAATTACCTCTCTTTCTAAGGTTTCATTTTCATTTCTCAAGGAATTTAAAGAAAAAGAAGATTTAGAAAGACTCTTAATAGATTTTTTGAGTTCTTCATTTAAAGTCCTCAACTTGCTTACAAGCTCTAAGTTAAACTCATTTTCCAATTTTGAATATTTCATTTTATAAGTTTTCATTTGTGACTTATACTTGTCACATCTCAAAGTAAGAGCTCCTATGAGCTCATCATCTACATCATCATATGCATCATAGTTTTCACTAGAATAGGGTGAAGAACTTACCTTATTAGAAGAGTTCTCTTATGCCATGAAACACATATTTGCTGTTTCCTGATCTTTATCCTCATCAATAGAGCTATCATCCTAAGTGGCTTTGAAGCTTTTCTTCTTTTCTTTATCCCTTTTATTCTTCTTTTTCAGCTTAAGGCAATCATATTTGATGTGGCCTTGCTTGTCACACTCATAGCATGTTACTTCATTCTTCTTTTCTTTGAGGTTGGGAGATGCCTTCTTGAAGTTCCTTTTATCTTTCCTTCTTCTTATAAACTCCTTGGTTCTTCTAGAAATTATGGTCAGCTCCTCTTCCTCTTTTTCACTATCCTCATCACTTGAGACAACTTCTACCTCTTTATCTTTGGCTAAGGATTTAAGGGCCAAGGTCTTCTTTTTTATTTTGTCATCTTGTCCTTTTACCTTTTCGTCTTCTTCATTTCCTCATCCTTTTTCAAGGCTATCTCATGAGTAAAAATCTTGCCTATAAGGACATATATTGACAACTTTCCTATTTCTAGGTTCGACACTTGAATACTACACACCCTTGCACTAACCTTTTCAATGGGTAAAGATTTGAGTATTTTGGTATTTACCTCATGATTAGTTAGTACTCTTTCCAATTTCTTCATATTTTTGACAATGGATAGGAGTCTATTTATCATGTTGGTGATGCTTTCATTGTCTTTCATAATGAATAGCTCCCATTATATCACATACATCTCTAATCTGATGGACTTTACCAAGGTTATGCCTTTTTGATAGTTTTCTAAAGCTTTCCATATTCCATGAGCAGTAGGCCATTGTTGTACCCTTCTAATATCCTTTTTTGATAAGGAGTTAAGAAGAATTGACATTGCTCTTTTGTTTCTTCCATTTGATCTTCTATGAGCTTCTACCCATTCCTTCCTTGGGATTAATGTTTCACTCCATCAACCACTTTGGTAGGAGATTTCCATTCTTTTGCAACAATATCCCAAAGATCCACTACATTGTTGTCTAAATATATCTTCATTCTATACTTTCAATACATATAGTTAGATCCATCGAAGTATGACTTGAGATGGGTGTGGATTCCTTCTTGTGCCATAATTAAGGCTTTTAATGAGACCTTACTCTAATACCATTTGTTAGCCCTTGAGCACTAATAAATGAGATTGAATTGGTGGGAAATTTAAAAATTGAAGGGAAAATAATGAAAGATGAATATATACGAAGTAGGAGAAAAGATGAAGACACAATATTTTATAGTGGTTTGGGTATTAACTAACCCTACATCCACTTCCCAATTCTTCACAATTGGGTATTCCACTAACTCTAAATGGTGTTTCCAAGCTCACACCAAACTTGTACACTTTGTGTTTTGTGGCTCACATACAACCTTACAACTTGTATTTTAAGGTTCACACAAAAACCTCTGAAGTGTTTCCCAAAGGCTCATACTTAACATATTATAAGAGTTTTACAGCTAGGTCAACTCTTAAACCTAATTACAATGGTGGTTAATGCTTACACCCAATAATACCAACTCACATACAAAGAATTAAAGGTTGAGAAATAAAATTGCAAGAGTTTGGCTATATTCAATGTTATTCTCTTGTATTCATGTATGTTTGATGGAGTATTTATAGACAATAACCACCAAAGAGACGCTATAAAGAAACTACATTTAAATCTCTAAAGCATGTTAGGCAGACTTGCATTAAATGCCTATCTGACATATTTCGAGGTCATAACTGGTCATTTGCGATTGTGATTTCTCTTCTTACATCAAATTTACTGAAATCACGATAGAAAATCTCATTTGTATATAACAACTAGTCCACGTGGCATGCTATCATGGGTCTTCTAAGAAAAATAGTCGTTGTATTCTTCCAACCAAACAAAATTTGTGGTCGCAAGCTATATTCGTTTTAAACGTGATTGGCACTGCAAATCTGTCTGTTTGATAAGGAGAAGTTGTTTCAATAGGTCATAGTCTCGAAGGCTATTTCACCCTCATGAATTTTGATATGTTAACAGTTATCTTGGACACTTGGTAAGCTTTGGTTGTGGACTTGCTTCCTTTAGGTAACTCTAAAAGTCGTGGTCACGATCATTAATGCGATCGTCACTGTGAATTCAACTGTTTGAACTTTATAGCTTTCCCAGTTTAGTCGTGACAATGATTTTTTTCATGAATCAGTCTGGACCAAAATCATTGATTACTTTTGCAATATCACGATCATGAATTAGAGATTCTTGACCGTGAATTAGGATGCCTTTAACAATGCTTGAGACTTAGACTCCCATTCAACTTTCAAATGCAAATCTATCTTAAAAACTGAAAAAACAAAACTTAAAAATGATATTAGAGCATGTCAATCTATATTGTCAAGATCAAGAGAGAGTTTTGACTTAGATTTAACTAACCTAATCCAACAACAACGATTAGTTCTGAGAAATAAATGATTAAATGTTGTGTGTCACTATCAAAAAGACATGATTGAAAATCTTGATCGCGAAATAATAATTATGAGCATGAAAAGCAGATCACGACTGTAATTGTATGATCTTGACTGTAGAATTTCTCTAACAAGCATTGAATACAAAATTACCTACTAAATTTTGGAGATATGGACATACTTTCCTTAGCAACGACTACTTGGTAGTTGAAAACTATAAATACTCCATCAAATCTGAGAGATATAGACAGTTTTCTTAGCAATGACTATTTAGTTGAAAACTATAAATACTCTATTAAATGGTCATAAATGCAAGAGTGCTTTTGTTTATTGTGTCAAAACTCTTACAATTTGATTTCTCAAGTCTCTCTTTTAATTGCTATTATACTTTATTTGTTGATATTATTCATTGCTTATAATAGGTTAAGTGTTCTCCTTAAACACTTGAAAATTGAGTTTTAGTGTAAGTCTAGTGGGTGAAACTCTTGTAAGATTTTGTGTTAGCCATAAATACTAACCACATGTTTGCTATGATATAATCAAATGTAATCAAAAGAAATTTTAGTTTAATAATTCAATTGAGTTTGTATTTGATTATATTCCATTACAATTGATTACATGCTACCAAATATAGTGTAAGTGTAATTAGGTTTGGGTGTGATCCACGTCCTAAGTTGTGTGTGAGCATGTAAAACATATAACGAGTTAGCAAAATACTCAATTGGTGAATTGAGGAGTAGACATATAGTATGTTAATACGTAAACCATTATAAATCTTGTGTGTTAATCTTCTCTTTTCCTTTCTTTTATCTTTTAATCATTCTTTGTTCCCTCCAAAATTTAAAATTTCCACCAATTCAACTATTTTCTTAGTGTATAAGGGCCAACAACACAATATATAAATAATGCAAGTAATATAGAGATATTATAAAATATTAATACCTTTGGTATATTTTAATTTATCATAAAATTTTAATTTATCATAAAATTTTAATTGATTTTAGATTTTAAAAGATATCAAAAAAAGAACATATGTAATATAAAATAATCAATTAAAGTACAAAGATAATAAATTGTATTAATTTAAAAAATATAAATCCTAAGCATTGATTCTTATTTTACTTAACCATAATACATTTTAAAAATATAAATTCTAAGCATTGATTCTTATTTTACTTAACCATAAACTAACTTATTGAAATTTAAAGTATTATGTAGATGTAATTATGTAAAGTATAATACTGTTAGATGTGTGTGTGTTGATATATATATATATATATATAACAATAAAAAGCAAAATACTCATTTAAATTTAAATCATTATGTGTTAATGTGATTCTATTCCATATTTTAAAATTATTAAAATAAATTAAAAATATGAAATTGAGTGTAATGTTATTCAATCTATATTTTGATCAAAATTAATATTAACGTATATCTCAAATTGTGAATTATATAAATATAAAAGACATTATAATCATATTACATAATTTTTTGACACAAATTTCATCAAAAATTATAAAAATTTTATAAAAAATTATATAAAAAAATATATAAATTGACTAACATTATACTCAATTTCATGATTCTAATTTATTTTAGTAATTTTAAAAATTTAGACAAGAGTTACATTAATATGTAAAAATTTGAATTTAAATTATTATTAGCTAAAATAAAAGAGAGCTAACTTTATTTATTATTATTATTATTTTTTATTTTAACGTTATCAGGCTTATTCGACCTTGGGTTGGACATATATGTCTTTTTAGGGCCGAATAGGATGTCTAGTTTTGCCTGTTCTCTTACAGGAGTATAGAATAAAACCTCCACTCTCGATCCCTGCAAAAGACCTTTTTCTCTGTGTCCATTGATTATCGAATTAGAGAGATAACAATAATGATAATGGAATCTCTTTCAAGTTCAATGCCTATCTCCAGATTCCCAGAAACATGCCCAGTTCTCATCACCCCATCTTCTTCATCTTCAACTCATTATTCTTCTTCTGTGATCAAGGTCTTGAATAAGCCAATCGGGTCTCTGAAATTTTTGGAAACTGCCCGTTTGCCCAATCTTCGGACTCACGCTCTTGCACGTGAGGTGTCAGGAGGTGAAGGAGAACAAGAAGAGCAGAAGCCCTTGAATGATGGTTTTGGCTTTGTTTCTGATGATAACCATGCTCTCTCTTTTCCTCAGGTTATTATCTTTTATTTTATGTATTTATGTATGTATGTATATTTTGTTTCTTTTGATTTCTTCTTGTATATTGTTATGGAAATTCAACTCAGTATACTAGTGTTTTGGTATTACTAGTTGTTGTTAGCATGTACAATTCTCCATCAAATTGCCCCTGCAATTGTGTTATTGGATTATTCCCAATAAAGGAAGCAGAAGCGACATGTAGAATACTGAATTGTTTACATGCGGCTAATCTACCAAAAAGTAAAATACTATGTTGGTGTTACTATCTTCATTGATAGTTCTTCTATATGCCTTTATGATATAACGTTTTCTTTCCATGTTATAGAGTATTAATGGATTTGTCACATGGCTACTTCAGCTTGGTTTTAATTTCTTTTCTCATACTATGAAGGATAATTTAAAGCACAATCAAAGTAGTGAAAAGGATGCACAGCAAACAATAAAGGTGGAGACACCTCTGATGGTTCCACATGGAGGTGGGGGAACCAGAGCTGGGCTTTTTAGAACTCCAATTTCTGGTGGAGTGCAAAGTGCAACCTCTGCTCATGGATTACCTCGACCAGCCTTGGCAGTCCGCAATTTAATGGAGCAGGTGAAGACTATTTTTTGGTTTCCCCCCTAATCATCTCTTACAATGTGTTGAAGTAGCTCTGTTTGATTAGTAATCCTAAATTCATTTTGCTCTGTAATTAAGGCCAGATTTGCACATCTATGCACTGTAATGTCTCGAATGCATCACCGAAGAGAGGGATATCCATTTGGTTCCCTGGTTGACTTTGCACCAGATTCAATGGGCCGTAAGTTTTCTAATTTTCAAATTTTAAATAGTTTGCTGATAAATATTGTAATTTTCTTTCTCCTCAAGAAACTTTGATGCAAAGCTATATAATTAATTGTGAGTTCTCAATTCTATTATACTTGAATTTCTGTGGATTATAAGAATCTTCCCATCTATGTAGGATTCTTTTTAAATTTTAAATATTCATTTTGTTTGGCTTAAAAGTTTGATATACGTACGGCAATCTTATTATGATGGGTTTTACTTTTTCAAGGTAGTAATTGGCCCAATAACTCTCATATTGGACAATAATTTAAAAACTCAATGATGCTTTTGATAATTTGTCTATTTATTAGTTTCATTGTTGACTTTTGCATTTGCTGTTCTTGATCTGCAGATCCAATATTTTCATTTTCGCCACTGGCCATCCACACACGAAATTTGTTAGCAGATCCTAGATGCACACTTGTTGTGCAGGTTAGTTATATGATCTTTTATTTTTTATTTTTTGAAAAAGAAAAGCTGAGGAACTCTTTCTCCATTTGCATATTTGATCATTGGATTTTGTAGATACCTGGATGGAGTGGCTTGTCAAATGCAAGGGTAACAATATTTGGTGATGTCTTTCCACTTCCAGAGCATGAACAGGTAGTTTGCTAACTCTTACCTTACCTTTTTATTTATTTATTTGTATATACATGTGTCCTTGCAATATGGTTTCACTGCATTTATATGCCCTTCAAGGATAAGTTTCCATCTTTGAAAGACTATGCTTCACTTTGAATATGATTAAAATTTTGAAGATTCAAATAAGTGTATAATGATTTCCCTACATGGTTGAATATGAATAGAAAATGATTCCCGTTAATTTTGAATGCACATAGGCCTGAAACATAGAACTCTTTTTTGATCGCGGTAGGTCTATGACCCTTTTTCAGTACCTTTTGAAGAATGTGATGCATTTTTTTTTCCTTTTTCTTTCTCTATTTCTGCCATGAGCTTCTCTTCTCCTCTTTCTAGTTTAGTTTATGCTCTTTTGTTGTTGGGTGATTGTTTTGTTTATATGTTTCTCCCAACATGTGTTATATTGTATTTTGCTGAAGCTGCAAAAAGTTTCTGGGCAAAGTTGTGCAGAAATACGATTTCCTTTTGTTATGATTGTTTTTGCTTCAAAGGATTTTACTATTGGTGCCTTCATATATAATTTCTTGTTCTGCTATCTTCAGGAGTGGGCTCATAAGCAATACATTGCAAAACATCACCAAGGGCCTTCCCAACAGTGGGGGAATTTCTACTATTTTAGGATGCAGAACATAAGGTTTGTTTCTGGTGCATATTAGTTTGATTGGATGCCATTTAAGCCTTTACTTTAGATTTGAGGGATGAATAACTTTTACCATATGCACTTTCGGCTTGGTTCTTTCTGAGAGTGTTGTATTGTTTTTCTTTAAAAATTTTACGACATACCAGATATTTACCAATTGTAGGACCCAGAATGTTTGGTGAAAATGGCATGAAGACATGACTAGTGTATTCCTTGTTAATGTCTATTTTGCACATAGAAGCTATTGCGATTTCTTGTTTTAGTGGCATGCTTAAGTCAGAATTTCTGGTGCTCCTTGCCTTTGCAAAAGCAGCAACTGCTGGCCAATGGTCAAATAATTTTGGAAAGAAATCGACTGTTTTTGGCTTTGGCAACATTTGGAATGCTAGCCAACCTTAGTTTGCTGTAATTTCATGAAGTGGTTTTTGAGTCCCATTTAAAACTTGAATTCTACTCAACTTGAGAGTCAACATGCCAAATAAAACAATTATGGGAATACAGAACTTGCTTTAGTTTAAACTTTGCTGCAATCAATTTTCTTTTGGGCTTTAAACAACCTTATTATAGTGCTTATTTTCCAAGTGTTTAACCAAATGTATATCCATTTGGTTTTGTATAGATTGGTATTAGGGTTTATAGAACTCAAGAAATTAGGTCTTAATATTGTAGGCAAATCTAGGTATCTTTATAAAAGCAAAGAAAAATGAAGAAATCAAAATAAACTGCTAGCAGGAATTGGCACGACCAAGAAAGCCTCACATTTTTTGTTAGAATTGTATCACAACCTGTGGAAGTCATTATTTCTGAAATTAGAATGTCTGGAGCATGTTAAATGGTAACAGTCTTTGGCCAGATGCTAATCAATAGATAAGCCTCTAGAAAGGCACCAATACTTCATTGATGTGTCTATTGCTATATGATAAAACTTTGTGGTACCTATACTTTATAGCATTTGTCTATTGCTACATGATAAAACTTTTGTGTTAGGAACTTAGTATAATACCAAATGCACAAATATGCAGTTTATTTGTATTAGGGAACTAGCTAGTGAATATCAGAATTACTTTCTCACCTATCTCTCTCCCTCTTATTTCTCTATCACTCTCTTCTTCTTTATCTCTTTCTTCCTCATTCCTTCTCCTTCTCCTGTATTTTCTCTCTATGCAAACATTAGTCATGACCAATTAATTAGGGTCATGACAACTTGGTATCAAAGCGGTCAATTCTTGGAATTCTTCTTCTCTCCCCATTCTCTTTTCTTCCCTATCCATTCTTTTCTTCTTGAATTACAACTCTGCTATAATTCTCTTCTTTCTCTATTATTTTCTCACTTTCTCACACTTGGTTGCCAAACATCAAGATTCCTCTCTCTTTCTTCTCTTGTTCTAATGCTCTTCTCAAATTCTAAATCTTTCGAAACCCAACTTCAATTTCAACTCCAATTGAAGAAACCTATGGCAAGTAACCCTAAACTTCTGAGTTTTGGAGATGAACTAAAACTTCTGAAACAAGATCATCAAAGCCTTATGGATGAGATTGACGAAGGTTTGGACAGCAAATTTCTTTCAAGACGTCAATGAAGTAAAATGTGATGATCAAATGAATGGCTTTAGAAAAAGAAATTTGGACCACACCGATGGATCAAAACATGAAGGTAATAATGGAAGATCTTGATGCTGAATTGTAGGCTCTTTAATTAGAGGAAGGAGATGTTAAGTGGTACAATTTTTGGAGAAAAAGTTCAAACCCAAGACCCTGAAATTGATCAAATCCTAAGTTTGTTAAAAAAAACCAAACCTAAGAAACTCTTATCTCTACTGTTATGGACAAGAAGATTGGTGAGCTCAAGGTTCAAGAAGCAATGTCAGAATTTTTTGAACACACAAGTCCTGCAACGAATCTTGTTGATGTTTATAAAAATGGTCCATTTAGAATGCAAAGAAAGATGGGTTTTAGGAAAAAGATGCCTTATTATTTCTTGGTTGGGTTTCTGGGTAATGAAGAATGGTTGATAATATTGTTGAATTGGAAGCAGTCTTCAGTGAACAAGAAGAGGTTTATAGGGAAGGATATAGGGCATTTCATGGCTGTGAATTCATGATGAGTTTTTGTGGTTGGATAATTTTCAAGGAATATGAATTTGAGAAATGGAGAAGACAGGAAAAGACTGAAATTTGTTAATGAAAATTGATCAGTTGCTTATTGATTCAAGTTGCCTAATTCAGTTGTTATGCATCTAGTGTTTCATGTCAGCTTGCCCAAATTCCAGGGTATTTCTGGGAGTTCAACTTATGATGCAGCAGTTTTGTATCTAGCTGGGTATAGTTAAGCTAGTGACTTCAAGATTTTCTTCTTTCTCTGAGGACAAGGAAAGTTTTGAATCCATGGGTATTGTCAGGTTCATGCTGATATTATGAGCTGATACGTGTAGCTGCTATGCTGACATTCGAAGGTAAAAATTAAGGAAGTGGTTCTACAGTTGCATTTCATTACCAAACATGGTTGCAACGCAATCTAATGTTATTGCATTATTACCTGACTAACCCATGCTTGGAGGAGTTTTGGGCCATTATGTATAAGAGGTTGTTCCAAGAAGGCAACTAAATGTCATCATAGTTGGTTCAATCTAAATGAATCTCATAGACCATTATCTATTACAAATTTAGAATTGCTCAACTTAAATATCCCTGGGGACAAGCATAATCCACAGTGAGGGGTAATGTTAGGAACTTAGTATAATACCAAATGCATAAATATGCAGTTTAGTTGCATTAGGAAACTGACTAGTGAATATTAGAATTACTTTCTCACTTATCTCTCTCTATCTCTATCTCTCTCCCTCTTGTTTCTCTATCACTCTTCTTCTCTTCTTTTTTATCTCTTTCTTCCTCATTTCTTATCTTTCTCTTCTATTTTGTTTCTATCCAAACACTAGTTATGACCAGTTAATCAGGGTCATGACACTCTGTTAGCTGTATCACTTGAAGGAGTTCAACTCAATGATATTTCCTGTTTCTATCAAGACATAATTTGAATTTATTCAACATGCATGTTGATTCCAAAAGTGAAATTATTTCTTTATGCAATTTTTTTTTTTTTCAAATTGTATTGTTGGATTTTTGATTTTGTTATCTAGTACCTGAAGTTAGCAAAATGGAGTAATTGAGACATTTCCATCAACCCTTAATAAAAATTTAACGTAACAAAATTAAGAAATGAATTTCTATTGGTGTTATTTTTATTTTGTATATTTTTATTTTGTACTTTTTAGCAATCGATCCGCTACATCCTAGTAATTAGTTTTTATATTATATGAAGTATCGTGTCAAAACTGTCTCTCCATGCAAAATTTCAATGAAAGAAGAGGACTTAATTGCACTATCCTGTCAACTTCAAGTACCTAATTCTCTACACTGCTATATGAAAACCTAATTGAATTAGTTTGCTTTTATAATTGTTATTGTTATTATTTGATAAATAATAAATTTTTGTTCTTAATGTGTGTGAACATTGCCGTGCATGTATATTATTGACTATTGTTATTATTTTAAAATGTGGTGTGTATTTATTGTTCTGCTGTAGAACCTTATTGGTTGACAGGCAGGCTTAATAATACCAAGTAAACTTTATGCTCACACACATACACGCGCACACTCTCACGCGTGCACACATATTGCATATATATAATCTTGAAATTGTCCCAATTACCTCATTTTACATGAAATGGTATCTTTTAACAACTGAAGTGTGTGCTCACTTCATAGTTTAAGTTGTAACAATGGTACCAAACAGCTTCGTTGTTATCTACTACTCATGCAATTCTTGTTTTAATTTTGTCTGCTCTATATGGAAGATTTGTTCGTGATTGAGTGAACCATATTAAACTTAAGCAGCCTATGTTACTTGATTTACCTCGATGAATTGAGAACTAACCAGCTTTCCTGTCGACAATTTGTGCTGGTTGCACCTGCATTTCTTCAGCATAGCTTAATCTTTTGTTAATCCATCGAAACATGCTGCCTTGGGATACAACTATTATTGGGTCTTCAACACTAATATCCTTTTATTATTTTGCCAGTGACATTTATTTTATTGGAGGCTTTGGCACTGTTGCTTGGGTTGATGTTAAGGAATATGAGGCCCTTCAACCTGATAAAATTGCAGTTGATGGGGGGGAGCAAAATCTTAAGGTGATATTGAATATTGTTGGTAGTTAATAGAGACCATATTTTTATGTAAACTGCTGTTTTCTTCTTTTTCTTCTTATGTCCAAATGAGTACATTTGGACTTCATTCTTTCATGAATATTTCATGGATAATGTTACCATCATTCCTAGTTTTATTTCTAAGAAATTGTTCAAAGAGTAGGGGTGAGCAAAAACCCGACTAAACCGAAAAAACCAACTGAACCGATATTATTCATTCAGTTTGGTTCAGTTTTCCAGTGTAAATCGGTCCGGTTTGGTTTTATTTATTTATTTTTTTAAAATTGGTTTTTGGTTTCAGTTTGGTTTTTTACAGAAATTATTAATAAATCAAACTAATTTGAATCGAATCAATTCAAATTAACTGAAATTTTATAAATTCGGTTCAGTTTGTAAATATATAAAGTTCAGTTTATTTGATTTGGCTTATTCGGTTTTCTAAAAATTTTTGGTTCCATTTGATTCTTAAAATATAAAATAAATTTTATTTGATTTTGATGAAAAACCAAATTGAACAAACCAAACTGACCAAATACTCACCTTTATCAAAGAGAATATAATAGTGTTATTCAGTTGTTTGTGTTTCATCTTGAAATGTTGGTTTCAATTTAAGTTCCTTCTGGCATCGTTCATTCTTATCTCTCACTAATAAGATGCTGACATGTCCAATATGGAATAGACAAACAAAAATCACGTCTGTAGATTGATTTAGCTAATCTGGAAACATGTTGGGCTGCAAATGAATCAAGCAATTTGTGAATAATTCAGAACTTATACTGGTGAAAGTTATTACTTCTTTTACTAATGTTAGCTAATGAACAATTTAAAACTGAATCTTAAACTCATCTGATGAACAAGTTAAGTTTGGAAGATGATGGGTTAGAATTGGAGGTACACCTGAAATGAGTTGATTAATGAGTTTTTTTTGTTATCGTTAGGGTTTGTTTTGTTTACATTCATCCTGTCAGGTCAATGAAGAGATGAACTGAAAATTTGCTAATATAAATTTACCATTTTTCTTACGCTTTATATCTTGGTACTAGTTTGCGTCACATCAAATGAAGAAATGAACTGAAGATTCGCTAGTATAAGATATACCACTTTGCTTACTCTTTACTTATGTATTTTGTTCTTGTACATTAGTGTCTGCTTTGATCCTAAGAATAACAAGAGGTCACCTGGTCCTAACATTCTGTGTGATCCTATCTGTGTATAGCTCTTCCTCCCTCCATCCCCCCACCCAAAAATAGAAGAAAAAAAAAAAAAAGAAAAAAAGACACTCAGGATTTGGAGTTTGGGCTTGATTGGATTAGCATTTGCATTTGCTACAGGAACTCAATGCGATCTTCTCAAGGCCCCTTAAAGAGCTGTTGTCCACTGAAACAGAAGTAGATGATGCTGCTCTCATATCAATAGACAGCAAAGGAATTGATATTCGGGTCCGACAAGGTGCACAGGTAATAACTTCTTTCAGTTTTTTTATTATTTGTTTAATAATGTTTTTTTTGACAGTGATTTCATGGATTTTTCCACTATTTGTAGTTCAACATACAGAGGTTATCATTTGAAGGAGGGCATGCAGTTGAAACATTAGAAGAAGCCAAGGCTGCTCTATGGAAACTAATAAATAGAGGCCAAGTGCACAACTTACAGAGATAAAAATTGAGTAGCATTTTTGTTCAATGCAAAATTGTCATTTCTGATTGAGCTGCAGCAAGATGATGTATCAAGTTTGTATCCTTAAATTTTTTTCTTCTAGTTAGGCTTTTTGTGGGACATATGAGCTGATAGAGTGCACATATCCGCTAAAACAAATCCAACTCCTGGGTGCGTGTTCGTTTGCTTGTGCCACATTTGGATGATGGATTTGTTGATTCTCTGCAAGTTAGTAAATTTGCTGAATATTTCAAAGCAACCGTGCATTCAGCATATGTGGGTAGTGATACAACTAGAAAATTGTCTCTCTTTGGCATTTCAAAGCTTCAGCGCACTCAATTGGTTGGAGCGCACTGTGTACCTTCTGTTGTTGACTTCCTGCCTGCCGCATGTTTTGTTAGCAAATTCACTCTGAAATTTTAAATAAACCCTGGCTCTTTTAAACACTTCTGTATATATAAAAAATAAGTTTTAGAAAATCATCTGCTGCTTTTGTACTGCAGAAATGAACGATAGGAACTGTAATGTGGGAATTGTTTCTGCAATAGGAATGGTATTGTGGGGATGAGAATCACTAATAGGGAATGGAAATAGTAATGCAAAAAATTAAAGGTAAAAGTTCGACGCTCTAGCATTATATATATATATATATATATATATATATATATATATATATATATATATATATATATATATATATATATATATATATAAAAAAAAAAACACACATATCTATCTCGATATTCTTTTAATTTA